>NKCI01000206.1:0-70275 GCA_003946985.1 Fusarium duplospermum | reverse complement strand
TTACTCCCGCGAGATTTCCCTTAATAGACCTAAAAATCGCATATTATAACTAACCTTACTTTTAATCCTTAGTATTAAGTATTAAACTAATATTAATATTACTTAAGGAAAATAATATCTTAGAATATAGAAATAAATTAAATACCCTATATATTAAGGAAGCTAATTAATTAGTATTAGTAGTACTTATAGATTAAAGCCCGAGCTAAAACTAAAGAGATCTAGCCCTATATTAATCTAGATAGAGAGGAAGTTCTAATAGAGCTAATCTTAGTTATATTAAATATTATCTTTTAAGCCTAAAATCGCATAAATAAAAGATTAGGGCTTCCCTAGAATAATAAACCTCTCCTATCTATATAAGACCTTTAGCTTATTATTTAACTTATTAACCTCGGTCTAAATAGTATTATAAAATTAGCTTAGGCTTACTATAAAAGAAAGGTTTAATTATATAAGGCTATTACGAAGATTATTAATACCTTAATCTCTTTAGCCTATTTTAAAATTATTAGGGCTAAGTTAATATTATACTTAAAGCTTAAGCTATTAAGAATTATAATTAAGCTAGATTATTAGGTTAAAAAAGTAGAAATTAAAAAGGAATATTTCTTAGCCCTTAAGTAAAGTTTAAACCTTTAAGTCTTAATTAATAATTAGGTTAATAATTATCTCTAAAGGTATTATTATTTAGCTTAGGTTAGAAATATATTTACTGATATAGATAATACCTCTTATTAATTTATAGAGATTATTATAACTTAAGACCGCTATATATTAAGGGCAGTAGCCTCTAAGATCGCCGAGTATAATATAGCGAGATATCTATTTATATTAATCGAGGTTATTACTTACTTTAAAGAATTATTAGATCTCTAATAACCGGGAGATTTATTTAATAAACCTAAGGGAGTATTTTTAACCTTTAATAGTAATAGACTAGTAGGAGATAAGGCAGATAGTAAGACTAACTTACTAGAGACTTTATAATTAATAGCTAGATCTTTTAAATAGAGCTAAAGCCTATCCACGAGGGTTAAATATAACTTCTATAGTTATAAATATTATTTTAAGGACCTTAATATATATTAAAAGATATATTATTAGGTCCTTCTAGGCCTAAAGAAGTTAGGACTACTAGTTAGGGTTAATCTAACTATTAAGAAGAAGATTAATAAGAAAATTAACTTAGACCCTAACCTAAGGAGGACTATTAAGGAGTTTAAGAAAAAGACTAATTATTAAGAACCTTAGATTAAGGGTCTAGGGTTTTCCCTATTAGTATTAATAATAATTATAGTTATTACTTCTTTCTTAAATAGGGATTATGCCCTTAAGGAGAGTATTATCCTTAATAGCGGCTTAGCTATATATATCCTTAATAACCCTTTATACTTTATTAAGGGATTAAATTATAGTAATCCCTTAAATATTTAGGCTAAAGAGCACCTCTTTACTAGTAAGGGATAAGGAAAAGCTATTCTTATACTTTAAAATAGGTTTAAAGTTATCTTAAATAAGGCCTTTTATCTCCCTAGGTTTTAAATTAATTTTATTTTATTTAAGAAAATAAAGTAAGCTAAGATCTTTTAAAATACTAAGACTAATAAGGTCTATAAATTACTTAATCGAGAAGTCCTTTTCTAAATTATATAATATTATAATTAGCTATATATAATATACTAGCCTATTTAGAGTTACCCTAATAGAAGTAATACTAATAGCTAGAGTATAGATATATACCTAAAGGTATTATTAGGAGAAAAAGTATTTTCTATAGGCTTATTAGACCTTTAGTATTATCGCCTAGGTTATTTAGGAAGCTAAGTTATAAAGAAGATAGTCTCTAATGCCTTAGGAATTAAGATTAATAGAATCCCTACTATTAAATATAAGATTTATATAATTACTAAGTAAAAGAGGATTATTTTATAAAGGTAAGGAGATATTAATCTCCCTTATGTATTATTTTAAGTCTTAACCTTTAATCTCTTCTCTATACCTATGGCCTTTAATAGAGCTAGCTACGGGGCTTTATTTATATACTATTATAATAGTTATTAATTTATTAAAGGGATTAATAATAAGTAAGAAATCCTTAATTTTTTTTAATTAATAATTAATATAATAGAAAAGTAATATAAGATTAAAGTTACTTTCTTTATTATAAATAATAAGATTTCTTTTATTACTAAGGAAATTAAGATAGAAATAATTAGATAAGGGATAGCCTTAAGACCCTCCTTACCTAGCTACTTATATTAAAATAGGTATTTAGAGAGATTAAGAGGTATTTAGCGTTAGAAGACCTCGCTATTACTATTATAATTAGGATTCCCTAAGGAATAATAGCTTATTATAGGAGATGCGGCTATATATCTATTTAATTATATACCTCGTAATATTAATAAGTAGAAGTTACCTAAGGAGATATTTTATATATAGCTCTATAAGAATTAGCCTATTTAGAACTATTTCCCTAAGGACTTATAACTTAGGATTAAAAACTTAAAGGTATTTAAATATAAAGTATTTACCCTTAAAAAGGGAGTATTTAATAGTATAATCTTAAAGCTAGAGCTATATATATATATTAGATAGCTTATAAGATATATCTTATTAACCTAGTATTTAATATAAGTACTAAAGCTTAATTAATACTTATAGGTAGTTATATTTTATATATCTTTTAATAAGGAGACTTATTATAGGGATTATTTAAACTATAAGATTAAAGAAAATATCTAAGACCTTAAATTTAAGGTTATAATAATTAAATTAGAGCTAAAATTTATTTTAGCGATAAAGCTAAATAATACTATCCTAGATCTATTACTTAGTATTAAAAGACTTATTAGCGGTTAATCTAAGGGGGTAAGCGATAAGATATAAGTTAACTCGCTACTATAGGATAAAGGCATTAAGGACCCTAATTTTACCTCTTATAAGAGTTAAATTAACCCGCTAACTCCTCTAGAGACTCTTTATAAATAGGTAATCTTATTAGAGACCTTATTAAACCTTAAGGATAATATAGAAATTAGAATATTTAATATAATTATAGCCTAAGGAGCTAAATTATATTTAAGACTATATTATAATAAACTCCTAGCCCCTCTTAATAATATTAAAGAGGCGAGGAAAAAGACTAATTAGTTATTAATTTAAGAAGTAATATTAAGAGAATAAAATAAGTAGCTAAATAAGAACTTATTTATAAGGGTTAAGAAGTTAGAAGTCTTAAATAGTATTAATTTAATTAGTATTTATTAGGTCTTTACTTATAAGTTTAATAAGAATAGATATCTACTATGGTATAAAGCCTAGATAATAGTCTAAGGGGACTAATAGCTAGAAGACTATTTATCTACCTATATAGTGACTCTCGTAGCCTAAACCTTCCGTCTAATAATAGCCTTTATAGCCTATTTTAACTTAGAAGCTTAGTAATTTAACTTTATAACTACGTTTTTTAACGCAGACCTCGAGAAGGGCGAGAATATCTATTACTAATAGCCCCTAGGTATTAAGAAAGGTAAGAGATTATATCTTAAGCTTAATAAGGCATTATATGGTTTTAGGAGGTCTCTATTCCTATAGTATAAGGAACTTATATTCTTCTTTATAACCCTAGGGTTCTTAGTTATTTTAAAAGAACCCTATATTATAATAAATTAGAAGATTATTATCTTCTTTTTTATTAATAACTTAGTAATATTATTTAATAAGAAATATATTATATAGGCTAAGGAGATTAAAGCTAAGATCGCGGCTAAATATATAGTTAATAACCTAGGGGAAATTTATTAATTCCTAAGTATTAGGGTTAGGAGAGACTATAAGAAGAGATATATATAGCTATTATAAGACTCGTATATTAAGAAAATAGCCTATAGATATAGAATTACCTTTAATAAAAGAAAGAGGAAGAAATTTCTTATAATTAGAGGAGAATTAAAGCCTTATAAAGGTAAGGTTACCTTAGAGTAGGTTAAGGATTATTAATTATAAATTAGATTAGTTTAATTCCTTATTATTATTATAAGAGTAAATATTACTTTTTATTCCTTAAAGCTAGCTTAATTCTTTTAAAATCTAGGCCTAGATTACTTTATTACGGCTAAGATATATATAAAATACCTTTTTAATACGAGGGGATTTAAAATTATATTTAATAGAATTAATCCTAGCCTAGAGGTATATTTAAATACCTTTTTTACTAATTATATAGTTAATAGGAAGAGTACTTAAGGATATACTATAAAGCTATTTAGAGGGCTTATTTTATATAAGTTAAGTAAGTAAGATATAGTTATAACTTTATCTATAGAAGTAAAGCTTTTAGCCCTATTATAAATAAGAAAAAAAGTTATTACCTTTAGCTACTTATATAAGGAGATCTAACTAGAGCTAGATAAGGAGGTCACTATAATTTACTATAATAATTATTAAATTATTTACCTAATTATAGAAGAGATTATAAAGCTTATTATAAAGCTTTATTATATAAATATATATTATTATTAGCTTTATTAATTAATTAATTAGGACTAATTAAAGCTCGAGTAGGTACCTACTAATAAGATAATCGCTAATAGCCTTATAAAGCTATTAACTAGGGAGAAATTTATTATTTTTCGCGATTAAATTAGACTTATAGATTATATCCTATTAAATAAGTAAACCGCTAAGTAATTACTTATTATATTAGAGGCTATAACTATTATAATTTATATTAGAGCTATAATATAAATTAATCTTTAGAATCTTTATTATAATCTCTCCTTTTAATATTAATTTAGGCAAATTTATATAAGAAATAAAGATAATAGGGATAGCTAATATAAGGGGGTATTATATTCTTTCCTTATTTATTTTTATAGTTAGGTACTTAAGGAAGTATAATATTATAGCTTTTACTAAATATTATTATTTATAAAGCCTCTATAGTATAGTAGTTAAAAAGCTACCTTAGGAGACTAATTTAAAAAGCGATTTTAATAGCTTTATTAATTTTTTTTAATTATTTATTTACTTTAATAAATAAATAATTAAAAAGTTATCTTTTTACCCTTAATTATTAAGAATTTTTATTTTTTTATTATTATATTTATTATTATTAATTTTAATAGGTTTAAATTACTTAATCTAGGGGTTTAAATACCCTTAAATTAATCTCTTTTATTATTTTAATATTTTTAATAAACTATCTATATAACCTTTTAGCTATTAATAATATTTCCTTATAGGTATATTAAGCCCCTAGTAAATTTAATATAAACTACTATACCTTTAAGCTAGGCCTATTAATCTAAGGGGGTATATTAAGGGCCTAAGTTATAGAACTTAGGGTATAATAAGGAAAATAGAGACTTTTAGAGATAATACTATAGGAGGAGTTAGCCCCTTGCCCACTTAATATAATTATTAGGGATTATTATATAAAATTAAGCTCTATAGACCCTCTAGCTAGTATATACTTCCCTCGCGAGGGCTTAGGCCGGGGGACTTTTATACTTTATTATTAATATACCATTCTTCGATATAAGTTATATACTATGGCCTTAACATATATGCACTCTACTCAAACTAGACGCCCGTGTTCCACTAAGACAGGGGGGGTGGGGGGTGGTCTGCCAGCGCGAATCGCTTTTCGGATGGAGAATAGCGTCGATCCTATGGCGCTTGGTGTGCGTGATTATCTCGTTTAGCGAGTCACTATTCGAGCTGGGACCAGGGGTCTAAATTTATGCCACATTCGCGCTTGACTTGTCGAGAGCTGGGCCAACATCCTTCTCTGTTGGTTTCTTACTGTCTCTTTCTTTTTCTCAATGTGTTGGAAGAACCGCCTCTACCTCGTATGCACATGTATATTCATTGCCCCCCTTGGTGAACGTGGTCGAGTCCGCGGGAGACGCCCATGTCCAGCTTAAGTTTCGTTGCCCCGCGGTACGATTTGCCCCCTCCCTCCGCAGGCCATCTGGTGCAGATGATCATATCGCTACAGTTTCGGCACATCACTCAGGCTCGACACTATTGCTTTCGTTTATCGCTTTCTACTCATTAATCCAACGAGGTATTTTAGCCCGCCAATCCATTCAACAACACCAAATCTTCTCATTCCAACTTAGCCTTCAGGAAGCAGCCTTCTAAGTGTGAACAATGCAGGTCAAATCATGATGCAGAGCAGATTTCCCATTCCTTCTCAAAAGTGCCGCTTGTTCGCTCAAGCCTCCGACCGCCGACATCACCCAGTGCCCCTCCCTTCATCCTGGCCTCGCGAGATGGCAACCGTGGGAAACTACAACGATTCCTTTGGAGAACCTGGCGCGCCTTTCCAGGCTCCGAACATGCTTGCTACCCATCCGACCTACGGCTCTGGGTATGTACAACACTTGCGCTCGCAGATGCAGGTCCCCCAAGGTTATAATAGGGCCCTGGCATGGAAGTACAACGTTGCCCAGGGGAGCACGCGGGACCTTCCCAACGATGCTCAGCATTTTGAGTCACAGCAGCCCGGAGCGACACGGATAGCGACGCCGGACATGACCTCAACACACGTTGGATTCAAAGCAGAAAATGTCGGGCACCCAAGACAACAACAACAACAATCACCGACGCAGGGCTATTCGAACAGTGCAATGGGAAACACGGGCGACATTCTGGTGCTTGACACTGTGTCGCAAGCAAGCCCTGGTGCGGTTACCGATGCGACGGATGATGGCGGTAGTTCGGAAAAGGCGTTGATAGACGATACGTGGGACTTCGGTGCCATTTTCTTGGATATTCAGAATGGGTCCCTTGAAATGGCATTGCAGGTCTTACTTGACTTCACCGGCCGACTCGACTCTGAAGTAACCCACCTTCGTATGTATTACTGTGATTCCCCAAACACAGCAACAAGCGTGGATGTAGAACTTTGAGGAAACAATGGTGTAGCTGATCAGGTTCTTTCAGCTGCTAGATCCGATTACGACAAACTTGGAGGAGGTAGAATTGAATTCTGGAATGATTTCAATAATGCCTGGCTGGCTTTCTGCCTGAAACAGAAAGAGGTGGTAGATTCATTGCAACAGCTTTCGGCAACACAAGCCCTCGAAACTGAAGCCACTATCAGAAGCATAGCGAACGTTTTGATGGCTTTATGCGACAAATTGGAGCGTCACGGACTTGTTGATTATCAATTTGGCGTCCTTGAAGAGCAGATCATCGCCGGTATAAACCACCCCTCACCATGACCACCATCTATTATGAGAAGCGCTGACACAAGGAGACAGCACTTGAGGACTGTTTAGACAGTTGCCAAAAAAGGCAGGCAGTGGCAGCTATGGTGGAGTTTCATAGAGAGGCCTTTGCGAGTGATCCTGTTCAGATGTCTGACCTTGCATCGTAGTCCTAAAATAGAGTAGGGCTGACCGCAATCATTTCTAGGGGAGGACCTGTGTTAGAAGTAGATAGAGATGGCTGGTTCTGTATTTCGCCCGTTGGGTTGCCTCAATCCACCCTCTGCGTATGCAATGAGTTCGATGCCAGTCGCCTCACTGTCGAATGCAGGTGAACAGTGCTAATTACCCCTGAAACGGGGCGCTGATGGACGCCTTGCCTTGCTTTTCTTCAGCAATCCACGGTGCAACTACGCCTCTGCAGCCTGCCGCACATCAGACCTGAGAATGATAATCGCGTGTGTCTACAGCCGCCGTACATGGGAAATAGGCTGAGTGATCCTCTATCTTGCTTGAGGAGCAAAGCCCAACATTCTTGTATTTCTTTTGCGAGCAGTGAACAGCGTGATGGGTTGGATGCCAACGACTCAAGTCGACACGACTTGACCGTCGGTCTGGGCCAGGCTCTCACAGAGTGGTCCTCAAGCCAGGCCCCCAGCCAGCGATACAATCACTCCCGTATGGCCCTGCAGTCTCGATCCTTCTAGGGCTTGTTCCGGCTGCCCAGTCGGCGCTGGGGATCTGCTTCCTGGGAGTCAGGGTTCCCGCCCACGGCAGCCGGAACAGTGATAATGGGTGCTGTACGAAGTGCGCAGGCCCGCCCAAGGCAAGGAATGGCCGGCCAAGTCGATGGATGGGGTGTGGCAGGGCGAGTCTTGCCCTGGTTTGAACGAATAAAGCCCAGGCCTGGCCTGACCTGGTCCCTCCACGCCAAGCTCTCAACGCACTCCATCAGCAGGTGTACCAGAGGTCGCATGGAGCTAGCCAAGCCACTGTCTGAGTGCTTCAGGGGCCAACAGCCCTGTGTGAGAAATCACGATCCCAAGTTACCACGGGGGGGTTGGGGAAGAGTCTGTAAATGTATTGACTGCATTGGGTGTCATACATAAAGGTCATACCATCAACATTGAGCTCTGTCACGACTCTATTGCCATGGAATCGCTCGGTGTTGCTCCCCAGGAAAAAACGACCATCAAGCAAAAGGCAGCCCCCTCGGCGGTGACACGTACCGCGCTGCCCCATGGGATACGGACAAACGTGCCCGGCTCCCATCTCAACCGGCTCCATTCGCCAGACACCCTAGATTTATACTGAACGGAACTAGAGGTATCATACAGCGGAAGCAACACGGGGAGATCATCAGACTGGGCAGAAATACCCACTCCCTCCGAAAGCCGGAAAGGGACCTTGACACGAGTGTACACTAGTCGCCCTGGTGCTTGAACTTGCTTCCAAATAGTAAGCCCCTAGTCATATAGTTAGTAAAGGCTGGCCCTCTATCAGGGATTTAGGCATACATTGTGTCGTCGGAATGCCTCGATGATGTCACGATGTTTCTGAGACATTGCATAATACCGCAAACCATCCCCTTGATCTTGAACCACCTGTAAATCACTGGGAGGGCCTAGGCTCTGCACCAATAATTTGACAGGAATATCCAGGTCTTTCACCTGAACCATATCCATTTTAGATGGCGAGGGGGGCCGAACCAGCTAGAAACAATGTGCGATTCAATTCGGGGCGTTGGTGAGGAATTCTGCCGAGGTTGCGTCCCCACAACAGACTAAGTTAGGCTCGATAAGTGGCAGGCTCAGGCTCAGGCTCAGGCTCAGGCTCAGGCTCAGGCTCAGCGAGAAACGTCTCGGGCCGTAGATCTTCCGCTTCCCCATCTCTGTGGAACAGAGGGCAGTTGGCGCCTTTTTTTCGTCCTACTAGAATCCCATTCTTGCTTGGCTTCACTACAGTTGAAGTACCAATCTATTCTTGCATTGTATAGTATGCCGGGTCCGGTCTGGCTGCCTGACCGAGACCCTACTTGCTTACCGTGTCTTTCAAGAACCACGGCTTCCAACAAATCCCTGATCCCATCCGTTCACCACTATTACACACGGGGGACTTGCGACAACGACTTGAACGAGTAGAGCAGCCCAGCTCTATCGAGATCCTATTTTCGCCTTCATCGATCGCCTCCAGTCATACTCCCAGCTCTACCTATTTCACCGCTTGGCGAGGCTTCACCATTTTCCTGCTCATCCATTGGAGTGATGCCTTTCATTCTACGACCTTTTGCTTTGACACAACGGGCATCACTCATTCTCTGCTGGTATTCGCCACACGGGCTGCTGGTGGCCGGCCGTACACATCGCGATTTGAAGCAATCACTCACCGGACACCAGCAGCATGACGAGGAGACTGAAGATTCGACCGCCACGATCGATGAAGGTGACGTTTATACCCAGCATGTCCATTACCCGCCATTCCCCCTCGTATCCGAGCAAATCGACGACCGAGTTGAAGATTTCATTGCCTCCATAGACAAAAGGGCTGTTTGCCTCCTCGCTTCTCAGCACAATGGGCAGAAGCCTTGCAGCATCACCAAGCAGATGAATGGAAGCTTCAACGTGTGCTTCTTTACTCTCTTTGATGACGGCACCATGTGGGTTGTCAGAATCCCTTTGGAGCCCGTGGTTCAGGATGGCTGGATCAAGGTACAGAGCGAGGTCGCCACCATGCGGTTCGTCCATATGATTGTCATGTCTCCAGCAGATGTCTAACGTCTCCGACGCTCACAGGTTTATCAAGTCAAAGACTACGATTCCCATCCCTCGTGTCTATGGGTACGGTCAGAGCACACAATTGACAAAGAATGGTGGCCTCACGACATTCATGATTTGCGATTTCGTCCCTGGTCAAAGTTTGCGTTTCGACGATATCAACAATGCAACCACAGAAACACGGACTCGATTTCTCGGTGAATTGATCGACATCCTCCTTCAATTACGCCGATTGGAGTTCCCTGCGGCTGGTTCCTTGATGCCAAACCTGGTCGACGACTCTGAACCCATCGTGGGTGGCTTCCTCGGTATGGCAATCAACGAGCTTCAAAGAGACACCGGCAAAAAGGAGAGCTTGATGTCTTTTTCTTCTGCGAAAGCCTTCATGGACCATCAATATTCTGTCCTTTCAGAGTATTACGCGGTTCCATTAGCCAGCTTACAGCGGGCCTCGATAGAAGAGCAGCTATTTGTTCTTAACAGCTTGGCAGAGGAGATTCCGAAACTCCTCGATTCGCAGTGGTCCAATGGCCCTTTCATCTTATCCCATCTGGACCTAAGATGCAGCAACATTGTGGTCGACGAAGATTTACATATACTCGGCATCATCGATTGGGAGTTCTCCGGCACGGTCCCCTTACAGTACTTCACACCGCCACTGTGGATTACCGGCGAAGGCCGTTCCGGCGCGTTTCTTTCCTTCCAGGACGCCATCTTCCAGGACTTTGAAGCGGTTCTACAGGCAAAGAGCGCTACCTCTGAGGGTTGTGCTCAGCTCGTGCGAGAATGGGACTGGGGCAACAAACGCAAGCTGATGTTCCCAATAGTTCAGATCTTGCGTGAGCCAGACACACTTGTCCGCGTATATCGCCGACATCTCTGCCAAAGATTCTACGAGGGAAGTTCGAGTTTGAAAGAAGTTGTCTCTGATTTCTTCGCGCATCACGAGACGGCGAAGAAACTCGAACCTGTGCTTCGTCATCGATTGGAGGGCTCGAAGCGCTACACTGAATATCTCATTCACCACGACCTTTTGGATACCGATGAAGACGAAGGACGTAGAGCTGCGGAACGTCTTGCTCTCCTCAAGGAAGGGGTGGTGAAATTTGGGGCAGGAAAGCCGACAAATGCTACCAACTAAACTACTCCCTCATCTCTTTCTTCGCCTCCAAGCTGGCCTCTCTTTCTTGAAGGTCATTTATCTTGAGCCATAGTCCCCTAATCACGCCGCGTTTTTGTTCCACTTGCAGTTCAAGGGACGCCAGGTAGTCGTCTCCACTTGTTGCATCCCCTTTCTTTCTTTTCCTCCTAGAACTGGATGTACTGTCCACTACCTGCTGCCGTGTCTCATTTGGAATTGAATTGACAAAGGCCAACAGGTCGTTCACCTTTTTTTCTGTATCCTGAACTTCTTGGATTGACTCACTGAGCCGCCTTTTGACCATCACAAGCTCTTCGAGCGTCGGGTTGATGGACGCCATAGCCTCGTCGGTCTGAATTCATGGTCAGTCGAAGGCTGCGTAGAAGACATATAGCATCGTATCGTACTGAGTGGTCGGTAGATGGTTGTTAGACGTAGTTTGGCTCGAGCTGGGTTCTCCTGAGATGAGTGATCGCGTGAAATAGTCTCTAAGAGAATATTTCTGTGGGCTTTTGGATACTGTGATTGAGAAAGCAAGAAACAAGACAAAGAAACTTTTATTTCTTACAATTGGTTCCACGCCTTTGAGCGTGAACCCCGCTCGAACATCTTGGTGGTCAAATGTGATTGACCCCATCTGATTTGGAGGTTCGATTCCGGACGCTAGAGATCGGCCCCGGCCCAGGTCTCCCAGCTGATTTTACTGTTGCCCCGTCACAATCGTTCTTTTTGGAGCACTTGGTCAAACGGCTGCACAAGGCCAGGGGTCGGGGGCGGCCTCGGAGCAACTCAACAGAACCCTTTGGAGCACAAACGAGGCAATCGAAGGTAAGGTCCAGCTAAGTGGGGCACTTAAATCGCCAAGAGAATCCTCGTTCCGAAATAGGAAGGATATCCATCCGCATGCAATTACCTATTGGTCCATTCCGTCTCAGGTTAGAGGCAGCATAATCTAACGACACGCCCTCTGCATGGCGCCTTATGGAGACCTTTTCCACTCGCCGACTTCCCCGTCAAGCCTGTCTGCAGGTGTTGTTTCTTTTTCTCATTGTTGGCTGGAGAGAGGCTTATCCCGAAGCGTAAAAGCGTCGTTCGTTGTTATCTCTTCTCTCGGGGTACTTTGTTTTCGTTGGCGGATTCCAGACTTGTGGGCCAACAACCGGCAATACCCATTTTGAGAATCCTTCAGACTTAGGCCTGAGGCAGCCACGCAGATACGACACGACACCGTCTCACACCGAGGCGCGGGGGAGGCTCTGATCAGCTGAGGCATTCTCTATCGCCTGCAGCCTTTCCCCTCAGACTCCATGACCAACAGTACGGTAGAGACGGGCCAAGCAGCGCCCTCTCGAGCGCGGCCACTGTTTAGATTCTACCCCTTAAACGCAGAATTGCAGAGACTTCGCCAGGAGGCAATAGCAGACATCGTCACTGTGCAACCACCGGAAAAAGAGGTCGGCCTCCACAGTTATGGTTCACCAAAAGTCTGCATAAAGATGTACGAAATCCTTGAAACACAGGTGCGTAGCCCGGGTATGGAGTTCCTACTGTGGCTGATGGCCTCGCTCTAGACACATTTAAGCGAGCTGATGAGTGCGAACGTCGGGCAAAGGGTGCGGGAGCCGGAGGCTTTTCGGCTCTCCGTGGGCCACGAGGCAAGCATACCAGAAGACTACTTGGGACGTGCCATTCTCTTGTCACAGCACAAGGCGAACTTCCGAATTCGGCATCGGGGCATCTTATCAGAGCAACAGACATGGGAGCCTGATCAGGAGTTGCACTTCAATGGAGCATTGGTAGCCGGCGCCGGATATATGAAGTTCTCTTTGGCCATTTATGAACTAAATCCAAAGCCTAAGGAGCCGGCTTTTTCATCATCACCATCATGTCGTGAATAACGAGCGGGCGGTCACTCTTATCGGTGTTGATGCCGGTGCCGAGAACATCAAGATAGCGTTCAATCTCAACCAGACTTGCAAGTCAGCAGTGGCCGTGAAGCTGGCCTGGATGCATACCTGAATTTCCCACCATAAAGCTCGTGAATAATGTCAGGCAGACGGAGTGAGTCAGAGGATAGCTGTTTCCTAGGGATATAGACCCTGACATCATCGAACACGGCATGATCTTCTTCGATCCTCACCTCTCCAAGGATGCCGATATTCTCGTCTGAGAGTTTCTTTATTGTATGGATGAAATTTGTCCCTGCAAGCCCTAAGTAAGTGCATCATCTGAATGAGTCTTGTGGGCTACGAACGACGAAAAGGTAGCTCATCTACACGACTAAGCCACGTCCGCCGAAGCACATCTGAGGCTTTGATCCACCTCCGGACACCAAGTCGCATTGTCCTTACTGCGGATTCAGATACCCCTGTGTATTCGGTCACCGTGGCATTAACCTCTTTGGGACGGAGGCCTAAGCCAACAGCAACTTCCCCCAAGGCAATGAAGGCAAGCATGTGAATTTGTGATTGTGCTTCCTTTAGCAAGGCAGCATGCTCCACTGCGAATGCTTGGAGAAGTTCTCTCGGCCTCATTTCCGCACGCTCTTGGCGAGGAATTTTGTCTAGCGTCAGGTCACGACGTAAGTCATTGATCTCTGCTTGCGTGTGCGGTCTTTTGTCATCCCAGTCTTCTTCCCCTTTGGGTAAAGCCCTCAGAAAAGTCTTGACCAAGTTGATTGCATCAGGCGATCGGCCCGGCTTTGGCTGTACCCGTGGTTGTGGTCGCTGCGGCCTACCGGGCTCAAAGATGATACTGTCCATGGGGCAAGGATGTCGGCTTGTTTGATGGCGCGAGGAGAAATGAGGGGGGAAGGTCACAGGAAAGCAGGATGACGGAGGGGAGTCCAGTTGGCATCGAGTGAGTGGAACCCAGGTTCGCTAAAGTGCATCTTGTCCAATCAGTACCCGTAGAGAAGGGTCAAGAAGGCGCTAAATATGAGGATGTGCTTGGCTTTGCCGATCTTGCCCGCTTCCGTTCTCTTGGCTGAGTGATTCGTTCTTACTCGCAATGGATCACCACCCGTCGTCCCCCAGCTGCCTGCAAGTCACCTTGTCTGCCTTAATCCCTTTCCCATAATCCGCGAACCATTTGGCTAAGGAACAACCTGTTTTGACTTTGTTTTCCCCCGCAACATGACTCCCTCACTCAAACCTAACAACGAACAAGCGCTCGACAAAGTACGACACTGGCTCTATCAGTCAGACCACGATGAATTTTTCCTCGTCCAGCTTAAGCATCTCGGCTACCTCAGCAAGCAGCCCGCCTCCTCCGACCTCAGATCTGGACACGAGCGGCTCGGAATCAAGCGAGTACACGAACGTTCCGACAGAATACTTTGATTGTTACACACTATGGGGCAGAGCGGTGCCGGGGAATATTGGGGGTGCATGGTGAGAGCGTCTTCCAAGATCCAGCGCTCCATCTGACGTCAACAGGGAGCCTATCGATGATATGTCCCAGCGATCTCCGGTACTATTGTGGGTTGAGTAGAACGGAATCATAACACCAAGAATGCTGATCTATCTAGGCCAGCTCTAGTATCCCTTTCATGCCACAACATGCACTGCCGAATCTCGAGATGATCCGCGACGACCTGAATCTGGCTCACCCTTTGGAGGAGAGCACGGCAAATCGACTTTTTGTCCGGCAGCTTGTGTGGAGCGAGGATCTTCGGGGGCTATTCCGCAATACACTCCGATTCTTCAAACAAGGAGGATGGATCGAGTTCACGTTGGTGGAGCCCAAGCCTCGACACCAACATAAGGCTTGGTTGATTTGGGAGAGCCTGGTGCGTGAGGTAGGACGGCGCACAAAGCGAGTGTTTCCCACCTTGACCTCGTCAAGTGTTTGATCCAAGACGCAGCTCTCTCCCAAATTGGTACCAAAGAGGTTTGTCGGGCAGCATCTCGGTGCGGGTTTACCACGAAGGACTTGCGTGACTTTGACATTCAGGGCCAGATCAAGCTTCCACTCTCTGAGGGCTTGGGCTTCACTTTGCATCAGATTGAGCTCTTGGTCATGTGCATGAGACGGGAGCTAGCGGAGGATATGGAGTTTGAAAGGTGTGCGCCAATTCTCCTCGTTGCTGCTGTCCAGATGTCATTCCTTACATGTCGGCCGGCAGCTTTGTTGTTTAGACTCAAAAGCCACGCCAGACGACCACGACGACGCTGTTCTGAATAAAGTTGGTATCGGGGGCGGTGGCTATTGCATTCAACTCATGTGTTTTAATATATCTTAAAACGGCAGTGACTCTATAATAATTGCTAGTTGACCCAGTTCCATAAACAGAACTCCTCAGACCCGGAGGCCTGACTTCTTCAAAGTGTTTTTGTATGCTAAACCACACGCATTACATAGTTTTTCGCCCCCAAAACCGGACCGCCATTGATTTGTGTCGGTTCTGCCACACTTTTTGCATTCACCTTGGGTTCTCTTCCTGCGCTTCTTTTCCCTTCCAAAACCTCCTTTGACGATACGATGCTCGCGCCCTTGGTTGTGGTGATGTGTTTCGTTTGGGAAGGGGAAGGCCTCGGTCTTATGCTGTTGCGCAATGTGTGGCAAAGGAATGGGCCAAGGGGAAATGGTAGAAGCTCGTGTCTGTGGGTTGCTCTTTTGAGCTCCATGCTTCTGTTGTTGAAATCCGGAGAAGGCGGCAATCAATATTGATCGAGTGGCAAGGGGAGCATTGACAAATCGCTGCCATTCCTGAGAATTTAGTGAGTTGGGGTCAATGCGGTTGGCGATAAGCATTTGGGAAGCGGCGCTGGCACCGTGCTCGGCGGGCATTTGAGAATGGGGCTGACCCGACAGGGCCCCGTGCCCGCCAGCATGAGAGAAGCTGTTCAAGGGGAACTGGGTACCCAAGGTTCTGTCGGGTGCAAGATGGCTCAGGCTTTTGAAGTGATGCGCATGAGAAGGAGCCTCATACCCGAGGAACGTGAGAGCAGCAGGTGCAGGAAGCGAAACAGTGCGGGACTGTTGAGGAGGTATTCCAGGGCTCTTTTCCACCATAAGCATAGCAATGGGTGGCAGAGTTTGTTTGTTGCTGTCCGCACATCCTAGGGCCAGGAGTTCAGCCATAGCGACAAAGATGAACAATGTGTATACGGGGGTTATGAAGCAGCTCTGATTTTTTGACAGCGGGCGAATGGCCTAAATAGAGAAGGAGCCGTCTCTTAACTTGGTGAAAGATATGTGAAGGGGGTTTGAGCCAAGTTAGCAGCCGGGTAGTCAATGGCACCTGGAGGAAGCGCGAGATGAAAATGACGGCGAGAAAAGGAGTGGAGCAGGAGCACGGGCTAGTTCGTTTGGCCCCTGTTCATGGCATGGTTTGCTCGTAACGACCATGTGCCTCACTAAGACCCGGGGGGGGACAGAAACAAATCTTTAGAGAGGCGGGTAACGCCGAAGAGTCTTCGACGCCGGGCCGTATTGGGAACTAGTTAGGGTATCCGCTTCCCTGAGTCTCCGCGCCGCGTATCCACCACCTGAATGAATCTCAAGACCAGCATGAGTGGCCAACAACCAACACCTGCGATGGAAATGAGCCTGGATTTTCTCAGCTAAACGCGGGAACGCGGACTCAGGTCATTGCTTGACTATCACCATTGTTCATTGCATGGAACCATCGGAGCTCCACCAGACCGGTAGCGACCTTCTGTCGAGTGCTAACTATCGATGGCAGTGCTCCCCCAGACCTCCAGGTGTTCATCGGCACCATCTTCGGCAATTCTGCCTCAATGCTTCTTTAGTTTTAGTCGCTCTGCGGTCCTCAACGACTCGAACCCTTATGCAGAAGAACAGCCCACAACACTCACAACTTCCTGTTTTATAAGCTTCTCTCCTACTCTCTTTACTTTAATCTTCCCTGCGAGAACCCACATGTCATTTTCACGAACCTATGAGAAATCAGTAAGAAATACAGTTTGGGGCTCTTACTATCTTACCATCCAATCTGGTGTTGTGAAGGTTCCACTGCCAAGGGCTTTGAACTCGACCGTTTCTCTTCTGAGTCTTCTCCCTAGCTTGAGCGTAAAGTTGTAATGTTCTCCGTTTTCGATCTGAATGGAATCCATGCTGTGTCGAAGGACCCGAGAGTTGGTGACGGCCTTGTGGGTGGAAAGAATGCAAAGAGAACTGGGGTTACCGTGTTGCCCTACTCAACGCAATGGTAGAGGGCCTATATACTTGTCCTGTGCGATTGCGGCAAAGGCCGAGGCACTAACGCATTACCAGCGCCGGTGATCCACGTCTGCTCAGTTGGTTCCATGCCAGAAGGGTTGGCATTAACCAGGGCCTCGGGGTCCAGGTAGTGAAGTGCACCCCTATGGTGTTGACCTGGTGGTATGCAGGTCTCCTCCCTGCGGCCCATGGACAAAATGACGATCAGTGAACTCGGCACCGCCATGTAAGCACAGTTCAGCTTGGCAAGTCCAGGACCAACGTGCAGGATGGTCTTGTGGTCTACGTACTCGTTCCACGGCATTGCAATTATCAGTCCTGCAAGAATACGTGTCTACGGATGTAAGCGTTGGTTGCTGTCGTCTCCCGGGCTTCAGTGTTCCATCTTCCTCGAGTATAAGTTGAACCAAATGCTCTCCCGTAAGTTTTCCGTACCAGTATCATGCCAGCCAGACTTTCAGAATCTTTTTCAGAGCAGCAATAACGTCAGTGATGCCATTGTCAGATTGCTCTTATACTAACATGAACAGGTTGACCATGGAACCAAACACCGAGCGTACGAAGAGCCCGACCTCGAGCGATGAGTCTTCACACAACAAGACACAAGTCAATGACTCGTCCGTCAATACAGGACAGCCTCGTAGGGTCAGTGGTGATATCACGGAACTCGTGGCTCTGTCGAAGAAGGACAAAGAAGATGACGGAGGGCAGCCGTCAACCTCGACTAGCGAGTCTTCAGTCAATAAAGAGGAAGTCAATGGAC
This sequence comes from Fusarium duplospermum, assembly GCA_003946985.1. NCBI lineage: Eukaryota > Fungi > Ascomycota > Sordariomycetes > Hypocreales > Nectriaceae > Fusarium > Fusarium duplospermum. The sequence goes on along the minus strand of NKCI01000206.1, from coordinate 52,188 downwards.
CATCTTTCAGTCATGATATGATGGCGATCATGAAACCTACTGTACATAAAGAAGGAAGGGAAGAAGACGGCAATTGCTCACGCAAGGATGGTTGGAGCAAGCACGACTCAGCAGATAAGAGCAACGCTTGAAACGAAGGTGCTTTTTCTATCTGTCATATAACTTTTGTAGCGAATAATGCTCGAGAGAAAGATTTACGCACCTTTTGCAAAATCCAAATAAGGATTCTAGAGTAAATATAACCATGTCACATATGTTTATGAACCTCCGCCGGAAGTTTTAATAGTCATCCCTCGAAGGCCTTGAGAGCCACCTCAAGACAGGGCTGTCAGGTCAATTTGGCCAAATCTGCATAGCTTGGAGCTCAGGCTGCCCCAATCATGGAGGTGAGCGGCAGCGATCGATGCTTCGCCAAGGTGCGCCTGGGAGGCGCGAATGATAAACTTAGAATTGTAGATCGCCTAACACACTTGACCAGCAAGCCACAAGAACCTGAACATTAATTGGACATATCTCGATCAACTACCCAACCTATGTCCATCGAGAGACGTGAGCGACAGGCCCGATCCGAGGTAGTAACTTGGCTGACTCCCAACGCAGATATTGAATACAAGTACTCCGAAGCACACGTTGATGCGATCGCCTTGTTAGGTCCTAATCTCGCCTCTGCTCTCCAAGCAAGCAAGCAGTGGACATGGGAGCGAGAAACTGGGGGTTTGATGACAACGGACTGCATCAGTGGCCTCTCTCACAGAAACCGGGGCGATATAACTCTTCAGTTGTTGCTCGGTTTCAGAGAGGGAACAGAAATCATGGAGCGCCTTCGGATGCAGATGGTATGAATGCTATATGTGCCTTTACCACTCGAACCTCATGGTATTTGGGAACAAATCCGGTCTCGCGGCGTTTTTCGTCTTCGTATTCCCAGTATGGCGGACAATTGGAATCTTGGGTCGGATCGTAGACCTGTATCAGCCTGCCTTTGCATCGAATGGTCCTATCCGTATCGACCGCATCAAATACCTTCCCTTGTATCAATTCTTCCTCTCCTCGCAAGGCTTTAGCTCCGACCTGGACGTCTCCACGATTAGCATGGATGGGCAGGTACCAAGAGCGAAAGAGGCATCCACCGACAGGTTCATCTTGGTTGTTATCTTTCCCACTCCTGTCTTTCTTAGGCATTTCTTTTTGTACGCTCGTGCACGTCGCCGGAACGGTCTCAAATTTCGGTCTTTACTATCAGTATTTGTAGTCAGAGTCGGTCGGTATCCATACTCACAGGTACGACCACGACCCGGAAGAGTTAGTTCGATGAACCTGATGCTTTGGTCGCCCGATCGGGTGTGGCAGAAAAGCGAAGCAGCGGTTAAGTCGCTCAGGAAACCGGCCTCGCGCGCAACGATCGATAAACGCTGATGTATCAAGTTCAGGGTCAAACTTGTGCTTGATTGTGTAGCATGCGAATAGGCGATATTGGGGTTATGTGGATGTAATTCATAGTCGATTTCGTTGCTGCCCGACGAAAAGAGTCAGCCCATGAAGGTGTTCGTGATGTGGAGGAGAGTGTGACGCACTTTCTCCACCCCAAGTGGCCACGTCGCGTGACATATCAGGTGCTAAGAGCCTTAGGGTATTTATTTTTAAAAAAAAAAGCTAAGTTTAGGGAAATACTTTTTAAAAGCGCATATATAATATAAATAAGTCTAGCTTAATTATATAATAAATATATATTTTATTAAATAATATATTTAAAAATAAAACTTAATATATAAATAAGTATTATTATTTAAATATTAAAAATTAAAATATAAAATATTATTAATTTAAGACTAAGTAATTATAGCTTTATATAAATAAATTATTATTAATTTAATTTAATATTATATAAATTATTATTAATTTTAATTTTAATTTTTTTTTAATTAAATAAAAATTATAAAAATAATTAAAAATATATTAATAAAAAAAGCTATAAAATAAAAACTATTTTAACTTTTTAAATTTATTAAAAAGTAATTTATTTATTATAAATATATTTTATTATTATAAATATATTAAAGTCTTAAACTTTAAGTATAAAGTTTTAATTATTAAAATTATTAAGATTTAATTAAAATACTTTAATCCCTAGTTTAAGTATAATTAAATTAAAAAAAATATAACTTTTTTAAATAATTTCTTATACTAAGGTTATTATCTAAACTTTAAATTATCTACTATTACTACTAGTTATAAAGTTAGCGAGAAATTAATACTAATGCTTTATTGCTGCTAGCTTTACCCAAGTATTCTAAATCTCCTTACTTCTTGAATTCCTTTCTGTCGTCTATGATACTTCCCAATAAGCGTGTCAATTTGGTCGGCCACATCTTCATTAACCATTTCTTCATCAACTCCGCACCCAACCTTTGCATGCTCAAAGTCCAACGGCATAAACAACCCATCGCAATAGTGCATGTTCTTGAGACTCACGTCTTCCAGTATGATCCCTGCCCGTCGGATAGCCTCCAATGGCCCCTTGAGCCCTTCACGTAAAGTCTTTTCATCAAGAGAAGGCATCGCCTCATCCTCCATGGTGATGCCTCCAATATCAGACAAGAGGTGGGCTAGAGAACCGTTGATGGCTGCGATCCCGTAGTATTCGGGGATGTATTTTCCTTGAACTTGAGCAAGTTTCTCGTAAACTCGGGCTTCATTGTCGAAAAGTTCTTGATATTCTTCTTGTGCTGTTTTGAGAATTATTTTCCTAGGCAACCGTCCTCTTGTCTTTTCGTCCAACTCCACACGAAGAACGTTGGGGAAAAAGAAACCAGGCATGGACACTGGTGCCCCATGACCAGTAAAAGCGCGGGATTGGAACTCAAACTGAAAAGCATCCTGTCTTCAGTTAGTCGTATTCATCCGAAAAAAGATGGGGAGATCTCTCACAGCTGACGCCATCATGGTTGACGTGAGACACACGGCCGATGAAATGAGGAAAGAGTTTGAAATCCCACACGGTAGGGCTTCCAGTCAACAAATAACCGAGGAGCAGGCACGTGATGTCTCAGTTGCCAACATGTTAATTCCAAAGCCTAGGTACATTTCCAGGGGGGTTTAAAAAAAAACTGATGGGTGAGCCCCCAACGTGAGAAGTACAGGGAGGGGTTATGTTGCGCTATAGAGATCCTCTGTCGTTTCCCACTGCGTCTGCCGAGGCGTCCACAACGAACCGGAGTCTGCTATCTTCTGACCATAGCGGTCGAGAACCCAATTCTCCCCAAATTTCCAACAAAAGCAGCCGCTTAATTCATCGACAGCTCGATAATAGCCTTCAGGGTGTTGATCGGAGGCTCGACCATCCCCCAGGTCCCATAGGGGCAGGCCACTGTAAAAAGACCGTGAAGAAAAACGGAAGTTACCAAGACTGCCGGATCGCGGCGAGTCCAAACACACGCATCTCTTCACTGCCTGAGATGCAATCTTATAGAAACCATCGCGCAGGGGGTGTCTCGAGATCTGAGATCCCGACTCGACACGCTCAAGGATCCAGCAGTCGACATCACAGTTATCTAGTTGTGAGAGGCCAAATGCCCGAAACTGGAGCAAAACCAGATACGCATTGTCAAACAAGGCGACGTGGGGGCATTCGAAGTTCATAGCATACCTATCGTGTCAACTTGGTAAAATCTGGGACCTGAAGAATATCGTATCTTACCCTCTCAACTCCCTGCACAGCTTGACCTGGTCATCCCTCTTATCAAATTTGCCCTTAAACCAGAGATCAGCCTCGAAAAGGTTTCTTTTACCCTCGACCATGACCGCATGTTTGCCATTGAACTTGTAAAGTTCATCAGTAATAAGCCCACCACGTCCTGTCGAGGCCTCGGCGTTACAGCTGAGAGCGGGATAGCGGATAAACTTAGACAAGACAGGTGCCGCGATTTCGAGCTTGAAATAGGCCAAGCCATCTGCTTCGCTGTTCAGATTGTGACAGTGCCTCGCGTTTGGTTGGACTGAGCGTTCCCCGCGTCTCAAGAAATCATCATAGGTCTCGGGGTGAAGTGCAGACCAGTCCTGGACGTGACTGCCGTCGGGCAAGCGCTGGGTGTGAAGCCTCAGTTGCTCTCTCGAGATACCGCGGAGTTCCTTAGCCCATTTCTTATCCGTGTGTGTCACAGATCCTTCGTTGATGGTCAGATTGTTTGGGTGCTGGTATAGGATGTCGGCGGAATCCATGGTGTTTGAATGATCAAGAGGCAGGGGAGAGAAGACAGGGTTTAAGGGCGGGTGGCTGGCAACGGTGCAGAGCAGAAGGGCTGGGCTTCACTGCTAGAGAGTTTCCTGGTGTCTACGATGTCTGGAGGTTCTATTGCTTTATAGTCGTTTGAGGAAGAATATCTTGGCCCTTTTGCACGGTAAAGTGCTGTCACATTTGGTGCATCACCACCAATACAGGTTGGCTAATAAAGCCAACCAACCAACTTAACCTCACGAGTTGGCTACGAAAGATGCAGAAGGGGCCAGGTATGGAAGGGTGTTGAGTGAAGTCGTAACAACCCTAGGGTAGTAACATGGGGAGGTTGAAAACGATTAATCACAGGCACGAGGGAACTGGCTCCCACCTGCATCGGGTGCGCCGTGCATGATTGGCATGAGACAAACTTGAGAAAGCCAGGCCAGGCGACGAAAGTACCTCGAAGGAATGTCGAACTGCATGTCGAGAGACTCAAGGGTGATTTATTGGTTGGAGCTACGACGCAGTAAAAATTGGGCACTTCCCCACCATCACAATTTCAAATTGCGCTCAGCTTATCGTTCTAATTTTAAATTGGGCACTTCCCCACCATCGCAATTTCAAATTGCACTCATTGCTCTGCTTTCAAATTCACCCCAGCCCCCACCAAAGCAGTCACAAAGTTCACAAACGCGCGGCCCCAACTTCACTCAGGTTGTGTCTTGCAAATTTCCACCATGCAAAGCACAGGTGTTCTTTCCGATGACAGGTCCTTCCCCCCTGGGGTTGGACCAATAGAGCCTTCGCCTACCCTGGACGAAGAGCACATTAGTCGCAATGCAACAGCGATTTTTACGCGACAGCTCCAAACGGAATGGACTCGGCAAAAGGCCCCATACGGATTCGATGGTGCCCTTGACAAGGCGCGTTCTGCGGGCAGAGATACAACCGAACACATCTTTGCTGACGCTGGAGATCGCGCCTGGCTAGCTTACTACCTAACAGTTGGCAGGCCTGGGTCTCATTTTCCAGGGAAACCCAGCGAAGACCGAGTAGTGTCTGCCTTCCAAAGACTCCCGAGTGAACATAGGAGGCAGGTCGCGGCTTTAGTCGCCAACTGCGAACCGCACCACACCGTTACGTCCGCCATAGAGAAGCTCCAGCAGCCAAGGCATCGCCGCAAACGTCCCTGTAAGTCAAAGATGCCTCTCAAGGACTCCTCTCCTACTAACTTTTACTTCAGGCGTCCGTCACACAGCATCACCGCCAAACACACCGCCCTTAGCCTTGCCATCCCCAACCATGGGGAGCACCCCGCCAGAAAGGGCATTGCCATCCGATTCTGCGGCCGACCGCCGTGAGACGAATCGTACATTTGCTTCGAACGAAACGGCGAACTTACACATGAGGATATCAAATTCGGAGCATCAAACGGCGTCGGGTCCTCAAATCAGACACCTCGCCGATGTTTTCCCCACGTTCATGTGCAGTGCGATCCGCAAGAATGGTGGCCTTGCAGCGGTAGAGATGGTATTTCCATACTTCCATGACGATGCGGCTGTCGATTGCGCCATGAGCCTCTCAATCCTACCAAACAAAGTTGAGTACCTAGCGCTGGAGTTGTTAGGCTGGCATTTTGAAACGGATGAAAGGGGGACGTTTCGGTACATAGTGTCGTCCAACGGCGGAAGCACAGCGATGCCTTTGGAAACCGTGGTCTTGCAGGGCGCGCAAGATGAAGCTATCTCGAAACATCTTGGTAATAAGGTGAGGGACGCAGTCGCAGCTAGTCTAATGTACAAGGAGGAAGTGCGACAAGCAGTGAGGTATTCTAAATGCTTGAGTATGCAAATCAACCGCGACCCGTCCCACGATGCTGTTATTACGCTAAATCTGGAATTCCAAGAAGGACTAAGGCTGAATAAAATTTTGTACGGGAGAAAGTAGTTAACAATAGGCCAATATAGGATGCTGCAAGCTAGAAAACCCGTATAATGAATGCTAATATGCGATGCTAAACAGTCTTTTCCCTTGCTTGCCCGCCGTCGCCCAAAAATACCAATACCCAGCCTGCGGGTAATTGCCCTTGCCCAGTATTCTTACATTTTTTATTCATCTCCCATTCACCGCCATCCCGGACACGCATGAGAGTGACCTGACCGCAGTTGCGCCAGCATACCAACCTGCCCGTCCCTGTAATAGAAAGGGGGGTTCTTTCCCAGTCGGCGTCCGAGACATTGTTATCGTCCGAGAGATCCGCTTCAGTGAACTAGAGTAAAACGAGATATTAGAGCTAGTGGCACGGCCAGGACTGGATGAGGATTACCATAAGAGATCGCGTGAGGAAGCCAACCGTGTGTAAAGAGGTGGGGGGTGTTCGCCGTGCGCGTCAAGAGAGATTTAAAGACTCTGTCAGTATGACTTGGTGGTGATGAAGCGCCGATGATATACCTAACGCAATGTTTCGAACGATGGCGATAATGGCGATGATGTCGGGCGTCGTTAGAGGAGCGGAGGAGGAGCAGAGGTTGCCCAAGGTGGGAGTTGGGCAGCGAGCTTGCGCGACGCGTTGATCCAGGCGGACCATGCGTGTAGCGGGGTGTATCTCGAGGTGCTCCCCGCTTCACACTGTGCTTGCTCTCCTCTCTCTGATGACGTGGTTCGACAACGGTGGGGCGAGAGCCGTGGATGGATTTTATTGGTGCGCTCAAAAATTGGAACAATTCAACCCTGCTGCTTTTCAGTTTGTGACAGTGGCACAAGGGTGAAAGAAAACAGAGCCAGAGCTCACATGCAATTTCTATGAGACGAGCGGCCTTGTAATCTTTCACCCATCTAAGTGGGGCATGACACAAAATGCAAATTGAGATAATGGAGCTACCCTGTTGACTTGTAGTTTGTGGTTTGTGACAATGGGGTGCTCAATTTGTGAGACATCCCTGCCTGCGTCAACAACTTCTCTTGATCAGTCTAGTCTCCTTCGACGGTGGCTAACCATGGGCCTATGATAGAAACGGGGCTGAGAACGACACGAAATCACTCACCACATGTAGATTAAAACAGAAGGGGAGCAAGGCCACATCTGATGGCCTGCAGACTGACTCCCCTTGCTTTCCATGCCCAGCATGCCTATTCCTTTGCTGTAACTGCAGGGTTGTTGTGACGCCCATGTTGGCAAAATGGCCTGGCCCAGCTACCTTCAACCGACCAACCTACATGCAGCCAGGCTGGTCTCTTCTCGAAACTGGAAGAGAGGAGCTAATATGAATAGGTTTCTGCTGTAACCGTGGCGTCCTGGCAATCAGCGGCACAGACGGGACGCATCCTTGGCAAACCCCATTTGGTCGTGGAGGGCAGATCGTAGCAAAATCAAGCACATAAGAAACCCAAGGCTACATCCATAGCTTATATATAGCCGGTCTCTGCCATTATGGCGTACTCTTAATAGCATCAAAATAGCCCAGTGCTTTCCAGTTTCATGTACCATTATCTACTCCACAGCCTACAAAGTGAAATAAAATATATAATCAGTGATCGAAACATATAGACTAGAGTTACCGAGATCAAAGAGATATCGCTACAAATAAACTCTTCGTCTAGCCTGTGATACACGGTCTTGCGTATTAGAGACAGTGTGAGGCTTAATGCATGCGCGCAGCGGTGTTGGCCCCATTTCACTCAGCCGCCCGGGCTAGGCCGCCTCATTCTGCTCACTGAGGGTGGAGCACAGTCTAGGTCAGCTCATGGAAGACACTCGGCTACGTTAGTGGCTTCTGCATGCTAATCTCCGGCAAATCTAATAAGCTAGTCCCGATTCAAAAGGCCACATGGCGGCCCGGAAGGAAAAAAGGGGATAAGCCCACAATTAAACAAAAATAGTAGTAAAGTAGGTACCTAGACATAATACGATTCTTGCAGTTATACCTACCCTGCGCGCGCGCACGCGCTCGTACTCTCCCTTGAACCCACCTCGCGCGCATTCGCTTTTCCCTTTTCCTGTACGAATCACGGTGTCTTGGACGAGAATTCTAATGGCAAGCAAGGAAGATACCCTTGTCCAAGCGCTCTCCTCTTCTCTCACGGAGCAACAGACCCAGAAAGTCATCCACACGACACCACCTGGGTTCGACAAGGCAATACGATCTCTGCCACGAGCGGACCGGGTCTCGAGCGCCTTCCAAGCTGCTGGAATCTGGGCCTGGATTTCATACTTTCTCGTGGCTTCTCACAACGACGAAATCGAGGAGTCCTTATCCCAGTTGCCGGAGCCTACCTTGCAATACGTCATCAGCGAGGTATCAAAGGTCAAAGCCAGCCCGTCACTTATTACTCGTATTCAACACACCTTGTACCATTCTCACCGCGCTGCCACACGCCGCAGTAAGTTGACTTGGTGTTCATTTCTATTACCTATTTTCTAAGGCTTCTAGGACTTTTACAGGCCAGCGGAATTAAGTTACCTGAACATTTACAACCGTCCTCGGCTTCCGACCCTTTCTCCCTGTCTCCCCATCCGAATGTGCCTTCTTCCCCTCCCGGCTCGACGCGTCGTTCCCCGTCTCCCGAACCGAACCCCTCGAAACGCCCACGTCTCGAACCCTCGCAAGAAGACATAGAATCAGATACGGTCGGGGACCTTCCTCCATGCCCCATGGGCGCAGACGCGTCTCCTGGAGATTGTGTCTCTGACATCACGCTGAGACGATGCGACGAAATTTGCGAACTACCTACATTTTGCCCAACCCTGAGAGTTGAAGCTGCATACCCGAAAGCGAGATACATTCCCCTCATCTTCCCGCACGACATGTGCCGAGCGATTTGTAAGAGGGGGGTTGAGGCTTCTCTTATGCTATCGCTCCCAACAGATCCAAGAAGCAGTCGACTTGTTCTCGACATGTGTGCATCAGATGTGATTCATTTCGCTAGAGAGCTTTTTGGCGTACGGATCGGAGTCGAAAACAAGCGGAGGGTACTCGTCCTCCAGGATGGCATGGTTGTGGAAGTGCCGTGTGGCCTCAAGTTAATAGAGTCCAATCCCCTCACCTGGGCCCCAACTTTCGGTCAGATAGTTAACGATGCAATGGCGCACTGTCAGATGCGTCAGGATGAGATCAAGATAGGTGCGTTACTCCTCTCTAGGTGTTTGTGTATGGAAATTCCCATTGCAGAAGAAAGCCCTGCCCGGCTATGCCTCATGATGCAACCCGAGAAGCTATCCGCTATATTTGGTCAACTCTGGCAGGACTGAATCCATTCATCAAGAGTCTTAGGCTTTCCGAATGTCTCCCCCACTTATATAGGCAGAGAAACCATAAGGCAATTTCCATTGTCCAGTGGCCTTCATTTTCTTGGTCCAAGGTTCGTCCTTGTCCTCAGGTGCCTTCCAATACGCACTGCTATTCTTCCAAAGCATAGTCTCCTGGCTGTTGAAGACGCCAGCCATTTTCACTTCGGTGGCATTCTGCCAAATTGATTCAACTAGATCTCCACTGGGATCTTGCTGATGGAAATTAACACAACGAATGGGAATTAAATAGGTTGATTGACTTGCCTTGTCGGGCTCCATCTCGATGATGGATTTGACGCCGTGGATATGTTTTGCCAAGAGTAAATCCGCTCGGTTTTGGAGAGATTCTCTGCGCCGAGGCCAGGTCGAGATTACTTGTTCTTTCTTAGTGGTTGATGTATGGATATCGACTGGGCATCAACATGCCTCGGCCTCGTCTCTCAGAATGCTGTTGAGGCCCAATCAACTGGGTGACACCTTTGGATGACGTGACCTTGACAAGCCCTGTGACGAGAACGGAGGCCATTCCTCCAAATGGCTCATCAGATTGGATTCTCAGCCAAAACGGTAGCGAATCAGTGGGGTCTACGGATATTCCGGATTATTTTGATGGCAGCAAGCCGAGCGCGCGCACATCCTCCGTTGACTAAGACCGAGCGCGCGCACATCGTCTACTGACTAGTTAGGTAAGATTCCCCCCCTGATTGAGCGCGCACAGGATCCTAGTCGAGCGCGCGCACATCTTTCATTGACCCAAAGATTCCCCCATGGGCCCGCTCAGTGTTGTCTCTTCCTAACTGCATGCAGGTTGGCCCGGATCCCTGTTCGCCTTGTATTGACCTGCAGCAACTATCGGAGGTGCCTGTCTACGTGGACTTGCCTTTTCCAGCGTAGACTAGACAGCCTTATTCTACACTGTTGTCTTGCGTGCATGGGCCTTTGCTCGGCAGCGAAATGATGTCCATTCAAGGGTAAGGAGTTCCTAAAGCGAGTCACCTGTCATGGAAACAGAGCTGAAAGCGTCGTGCAACAGAGTATCAGACTTGGACAAGGCAGGAGACAGGCCTCATAAGGTGGTCCACGGACCAGTTCCCCCGTGTCTCAGTTGCCTCTAGCTAACCCGACATCATGCTGCTTCGAGGATTGCCGTGATCTCAACGCTACAACTGCAACGTTGTTGTGGCTTTTTCTTTAGCTCAATGACCCAGGCCACACCTTCAACAGTTGCTGCAGGTCGACTCGAGGCGAGCAGGGTGCGGCCACTCGCATGCAACTAGGCTATGATCTTCTCACAATCGAAAACGGGAGGCAACAAGAGCGGGTTAACGATGCGGCCATGACGGAGACCCTCATCTCAACAGTGGCTTACAGGGATTCAACCAGGCTGCAGGAGTGAAGTACATCTCAGGTTCTCATGAGCCTGCTATGGAAACCAGATTGGAAACGACAGGCGGCCACACCATAGGAGAACTAGAACAGAATGGGAGGGAGGCCGCACACGATGGCCTGCGAGCTGATGTTATGGGATTTCTGATTGAATAGTCCTCTCTGTAGTTGCTTCTATCATGCCCTTGCAGGATTAGGACATGCCTGTCAGTGGAAGAAGTGGTCTTGACCTTGGGGGCCGATTGACTTACTCTCGCAGGTATAAGATGAGACTTCCGCTCCCGTTGTTCGAAGATCCAAACTTGGACTCATAAAATTTGATCTAAATTGAAACACAATCTTTGTGACTCTTCTTGCGCACCTTGGTGTTTGAAACTTTTGTTACCTATTCCGAGACTCGCATGGAGCTGCGCGACGCACAAATCTAATCTAACATAACTGACAGGTCTCGTTGTATACACTTCCATCTTATCGTTTGTATGTGGCCATTTCAACCCCCTTTCCGAGGCAAACTGGGTTGTTCTTTCAGAGAACTAACAGTATCCCGGCCATCAGCCGCCAACAGGCTCTGTTAAGCAGCACCTTAGGCATATACCTACGTTGTTCCCGTCCTCTCAATATGGGCGAGCCAGACTCTCGTAACGGAGACAAGAAAGGAGACAAGCCACCACCGCCTGCCCCTCCTCCACCACCTCCACCGCCGCCCCAAGGGGGTTCAACTGGAGACTTGAGTTTTATGAAGGCGGAGAGTGATGGCGATTTGGATGCGATGCGCTTTCCACCAAACAAGGATTGACGTAGAGATAGATGAGAGGCTTGGTTTTAATCCCCAACTAACATCTACCAAAACAAACATCTCAACCTCCAAACGTGCGTGGCCTTTCTTTTGGTTCTGACAAAGCCACTTCCACGCGGCAAAAGATAAATATCCAAGGGGGACTGATACACGTGGCCTAATATTTTACGAATATGCAAGCTTAGATATCTACTTAAATTTACTCTTTTGCAAGGCCAACCATCATTGACTGTGTCCTCATGACTATCATCGTGATGCGGCATGTGTGTGTTGCCCAAACCAGTCACGCGATATATCACATGACACAGCCTCAACCGTCGTGGCTCCACACCAACTAACCCGGCTTTTCAACGAAACATGAAGGCGATTGCTGAAGCCTAAAGTCGGCCAGACGTGTTATACGTGACGACTACAGCATCATTTAGCGTGGCACTCCCACAAATCGTTAAATAAAAGCACATCACCCGGTATCTAGCTTCTTTCAACAACACCCTTAGTCCCATACCCAATCTCGAACCATGTACGTCATCACAACCACTGAGACCTTCAGTGATGCCACGAGACGAGCCGACTTGAACCTTCAGGACTTTGCGTCAATACCGGGTCGATCTCATATTTGGCGTTTGCCGGCGGGACGACTACCGGAGACGATCATTTCGCTGGTGAGATCATACAACACAGACGAGGACAAGGTCAGATTATCGGTGTTGAGCAATTTCCCATTCATACTAATCAAAGCTACAGTACCCCCAAATTGCCCAAGAACTCGAATCAAAGGGGTTCGATGTGAGCTACGACGCCGGGCCAGAGGTTCTATGGCTTGAAGGCTCCATATATCCCGAGCATGGCCAATTAGCTATTGCTATTATTCTACCCAAGCCACGGAGTATCCAGGGTGAAGCTAATGCCATGACATCTTCCGCTTTGATCGATGGTACACAAAACATAGAAGAGAATCAGCAGAAGACAAAACTCAGCTTGGCTGTTGGTGGGATGCCAACAAACCTCCCCCCTCGTTCGGCCAGAAGCTTGGAGCAGAAATATCATGTTGAAATCAGGTCACTGGCTGATGATGGCCACCCGCCTGCGAGCACGCCCCTGTTGCAGGCTGGTGATATCGTCGTTCTCCATGCGCACGAGTGTATCGAGGCTAAGTCCGGTGGTGTTGCTATGATTCTTATTCGGTATAAGATCACGAGGCTTCGTTGAGACCGATCTGGGGCGTGTGTGTAAGTGATTTGATGTTGGGCAAGATATATTAAGATCAAACTAACAATTAATCTACCCAACGTTTGTGTTGTTTTGTTGTTGCGTCTTTCCCTCACAATTAAAACACATATCGTACATGAACTCGAATGCTGTAGAATCCATGAAGTTCATGTTTTGAGGGATTTGTGGCACACAGTTGAAGGCCATATCAAAAAGGTGCTCGAATGTTGTAGGGTCCATGGAGTTAATGTTATGGGGGACGTGTTGGTCAACTTCTTGACATGCTGTATGAGACCTTGAAACGATGTCCTCCTGCAAGAAATTTGGCATCCCATATCCGGGGATCGCGGGATCTCGGGCGCCCACAAGCGGCTCTGGCCTTCCAGTACCAATCTCCATTTCCGGAACGGAATGTTGTTGTGATTGCGGCGGCATTGTTGGACTCGGCATAGAGTTGGCGCTGTTCTGTCCCATGTCCACCTTGTGGTTTGATTCGGTGGCGGGAGGCTGGGCCCATCGTTGTCGAGGGAAGCAGGGTGATAGTGTCTGTGCTCGACTTCCCACCTGATCCTCGGGGCTCAATTCGTAGCCACCATGCCCTGTGCCTGCGCAGTGGCCCAATGGTTCTCGCGGGTCGTTCCTGGGAGAAGTTCCGTTGTGACTTGGTGGTGCAACCTGTCGATTCTGACACCATTGGGATGGTGCCAGATGGACTAAACTTGGTGGGGCACTCAAGCATCTGTCCATCGACAGTGGTAATGATTGCGCGTGTGGCAGACTGGCCTGTCGTACTCGATGATAGCGTCCGCTCCTCGAGGCATTGCAATGTGTACCGTGGTTCTGGGAGTCTTCATTCTCCGACCAAGGCCCCGAGCGAGGACTAGAATTGGCCGAGGTATCTATTCGAGGCTGTCTGACACCACTGACACCATGAGCCATGTATATGCTGACATCCGACTGCGAGGGATGGGGCTGAGGAGGTTGGTCTGGCGTCATAGCTAAGGTTCTTGTCGCGCAAGGGCTGACATTGACCCCTGCTGTGCTTTCTTCCTCGCTCGACTCCACGATACTATGTCGGTTCTGTGGACCTTGAGAATACATCCTCCCCGAAGTGTCGTCACGGTCTTGGGATTCCGCATTCTCGTAGGGGATTTCCGAGGGGGGGCTAGGATACGCTGGGACATCCGTTGGCAGTCTAGTGGTTTTGACTGCCATGCGGATTGGGGGAGTTGTGCGAGGCGACGATTGGCTTTGTTTGTCTGGAGCCGAGTTATCGTTTGATGGCATGGGCAGGGGTGTCGGGTCGCGGCTCTGTTGCCGATGAGCGCCATCACGAGTTGGCTCATGTCCAAGTACATCAAAAGGGGGCAGGTCTTGTGTGGAGGAGTCTGGTGAGGAGCCAGGGTCAATATCCTTGGTCGTCATATCCGCCTCCTCCCCTAGCTCCGGGGATGGCAATATGAGCCCATGTGTCGCGTCAGTCTCTGACTGATGATCAAGTTGTAGGCTGGTTGAAGGTTCTTGCATCGGAACCTCTTCCTGAGACCCTGATGTGCAAGCTCGATAAGGAGCCTGGTGGGCCTGATGTGGCATCTTGGCGGGGTGACGAGATGGTGGATTACTATAGGATCGATAGCGCGGCAAGTTTTGCTCCCTGGGAAGACTGACATTGGCTGGAATGCCTGTTTCATGTCCGCTAATATTGGATGCTGTAGGTTTCCGAATTACCGCGCTCCCGGCCTGGTTGTCGACCGCTGCCATAAGAGGGCTTGCCGAGGCCATGACTAACCGCGGAGTCCTGGTCGCTTGGCTCGGTGTCGTGGGCAAGGGGGCGCTTTGGCAGCGTGGCTGATCCGTCAAGAGGCCTTGCGTTGATAGCTGCTCTGCGAAGCTGGGTCCCAATTCCTCGCTTGTCGTGTGCACTTCACTGCTCGGCTCTACAGCAGAGCGTTGAATCTGCGGCTCTTGAGATCGCCCCGAAGCCTCGATGGGTGTGTCATGGTCCTGTGACCTTGCAACCTCCAGGCTGGAACTCGAGCCAGGTGTGATAGCCACTCCTCCGGCAGCAAGGGCGGCTGTTGCTGAGTCCTCAACCACAGAAATCCTCCATTCATCTTCATGAAACAGACGCGCTGTGCTTATATTCGGCCGAGGGCACTGTAATCGTATTTGCTCCTGGTACAGTTCCTCTAACGAGACGAACGACGAGTTAATTTGGAATTTGGCGAAAGACTCCAGGCCCAGCAACTTGCAGACATGTGCCTGCCTTGAAAGGAAAAGTGTCAGCGACGCACAGAAAGAACTCAAAGTGATCTTACGATAGGCGTTCCTCGTAGTTAGATGTACAGAGGAGCCAAACAACGTGCGGAAGGTAAAGAACGCGCGAGTTGGCAGGGGCTGACATCCCTTGTTTGAGAATAACCTTTGCTGCTAGATCGGCGATGCTCTGGCGATAGGCCTCTGATTTTCTGGAGTATTGGGAGAAATAAAAATGATTTTCTTAATTTGGCGTTTAGCACAAGCGCTTCTGGTATGTATGTAGACTTACTGGCATAAGCATCGTAAAGCCGAAGCCCAACGAACCCTACCTGATCAATGATTCTATTCAAGATGGACATACCCCTGACCCATCCTGATTTTCGTAGGTCTTCTTGGTTGCCCAAAGATGCCGGTTTCTTGTGTAAACTCGTCTCAATCATACTCAAGCACACCGACAACAGGCGGAAAAGCCACACCATAGCCTTGGCTTTGCCGTCGTGATCATTGGCGAATCGCCACATCGTATTTGAGTCCTGAGTGCGATGCCGACTCTGGTGTGCTTTGACCTCCATGCGGCCATCGGCCAACTGCACTGGTAACTCTGTAAATAAGCCAATGTCGCGGGAGACACCTGCCTCTTTGTTCTCGACGCGCAGCTTATTCAGCCCGTTCGTGGCTTTTGCCACGATGGCTTGAACATCCTGCTCTTTGCCCTGCTGGTCTTTATCGTGCTGTGGATTATCGTGCTGTGGATTATCGTGCTGTGGATTATCGTGCCGTGGATTATCGTGCCGTGGATTGGTCGACACCAGACCACGTTCTTCGGGATCTTGTCGTCGGCATCGTTTCGGTGACCGTTTAGTTGAGGCTTCTTCTCGTCGGCGTCGTTTCGGTGATGTTTCGATTGGCGCACCTGACGTAGAATTCCAGGGTTTGTGCAAGCGAATATTCGACTGTATCTTGGGTGCAGAATCGGGGTCTTGCTGTAGGTAGTCGAGGCCACGCTGAGCCTTCTCGTGGCAGCTCAACTCTGTGAACACGCCAACGTGCACTTCCTGCTGACTACTCCCATGTCAGCGCTACAAGTTAGAGATTTCATTGAAGTCTTCACTTGCTTGTCAGTATCGAAGCGGCACTCGCTAAGTGGCAAGAAGGCGTCCCATACTCGCCGTAGCGTTTCTGCGATAGTAGTTTGGCTTGGACCTTCGTGGCAGCAACGCGTGTACCGAAGGTGTGCCCCATGGAAAGTCTGATGAGGGTACTGGAGAACAGTGAACGGTGATAACACTAGGCGTATAGGCGCCTCATGCTGTTCTTGCCATACTACTAAGTAGATAGATGTGTTTTTTGCGGTAGAAATTCGAAAAGGGCGCCGCAATCCCTCATTTTCGAGGTTGAGAGCGACAAGCTGGTCTGCTCTCGAGATGTAATGCAAGTCATTGCCATGCGGCAGGTTGAAACCATCAGCCTGGCGAGCAAGCATGATTCCCAGGAGAAAGCAGTGATGATGTTGAGTGGATAATCGTCCCCGGGCGACGGGGTGTATCCCATCCCGGGGCGGTCACACGTGCCTACCACATCCGCCGGCACAGGCACAGGGGGACCCTGAAACGGGGCGGGCAGGCACTGGCCCGATGAGGGGTGAGTGTAATGATCAAAACTCGAAGTTTTGATCATTACACTCACCCCCACCACACCTCCCACATCGCGCT
Organism: Fusarium duplospermum; assembly: GCA_003946985.1. Lineage (NCBI taxonomy): Eukaryota > Fungi > Ascomycota > Sordariomycetes > Hypocreales > Nectriaceae > Fusarium > Fusarium duplospermum. Next base: position 35,323 of record NKCI01000206.1, on the reverse strand, counting down.
CCCCCAATACTCAACCCCTAACCATATTCGGATGAGGAGCCAACATGTCTCAGGCGGCGATATCTTCTCTAAACAGATGCCAAATGCACTCTCATACAAGCCACAATTATTACCTTGTTTTCCCTGCTGGATCAATGTACCTCCCCCGCTGATCGCTGCTTGCCATGCAATAGTGAAGAAGTCTCAACGCGTGGGGTGGGGTTTGGTCAGGACTGAATGAACAACAACTGTCAGCCATCAACCAACCCTTCCCACAGGGCCAATTAAATTGAGCCACTTACGGAAGCTGGACACTCCTGTCTACGTACCTGATCACACACTGTATTTTCCTTGTTTCTCCTTCGTTGTTGAAGTGTATAAAAGATGCTGCCTCTCACGTGGCAGCATTGGGCGAACGAGGCGAACAGGGTGAACAGGGTGAACAGGGCGCGCAAGGCAAACCGGCTAGATAGAAGGCCTCAAAACCAGGATGGTCGAAACTGAATGGCGGTGTAAGCTCTAGTGAGAGGAATAAAAGAACTCTCCAGCCTCATCTGAGAAACTTCGTGAAATGACCAGTGCCAACTCATTTCCTGGACCGACTTTCATGAACCAAGTCAACTCCAAGTGCTGCCCAGAGACCATCATAACATGTCATGCTATCACGATTCTCAAGCGCTCATACAGAATGAGGGTGATGTTCCATTACACGGTGCTTAGTGCGCCGGCAGCGGCCGTCGTATCAGTCCCGGGGCTCGTCGCCCCAGTGTCTTGACACTGAGCACCATTCTCGTCCGCACCCGCCCTGTCGCGTTCCGTTCCATGATTCGAATGGGCCCCCTTATGCCTCTGGCGTTTGCTGTTTACCATTCTTCGATTTCTTCTTGCCTCTTTTTCCCCAGATGACCAAAGACCAGTAGGTTTGTCGACCAGCCTTTGTCTTACTACTCTGGAATTCTAATTCTTCTCTGACATTGCAATAGTACCCTGGCCGAACACGAGGAAGCGCGACCGTGTCGAATTTGCACCACACCGATGTCTCGCGAACCGCAGCCGGACGACCCTGTCCCCGACCATACAAGCGACTGTGACGACAATGATGATGCTGACTCGACCTTCTGGGAAGACTGCATATCAGCAACCACCTCTTTGGGCCCCGAAGCCATTCAGAAGATAGACATATACGGCCGAGAGTACACTAGTGTATACGAAGGAGTTTGTTCGTGGTCAGTAAAGCGTGTTTCTTGGTCACTGACCACTGGCTAAAGCAATCGATCAGCACACCTACGGACAAGAAGTATCAGAGAGTGATGGAATACAAGTAAGCTGATCTCTTGACCGGTTATCGATACCTAACATACGTAGGGACTTACTTGGCATGGGAGAGCCTTGCAAGATCATTCGCCGAGCGCTCCAGAATGGGTTTATTCAGGTATTCTCACGTCAACTATCAGTTGTTGATGTGCTGACATTTGGCCAGCGAGTTCTCGATGTTGGGACTGGGACAGGTACGATTTCCGGCTCATTAGCGTGATCCTACACTGACGAATGCTTAACTGCAAGGCTACTGGGCTATGTGCGTATGGCCATCACTGTTGTATGGCGAGACTTTTGCAGCTAATGGGCAGACAGCCGTCTTGCAGATCAGTATCCTAGTGCTAAAGTCATTGGGACAGACATAGCCCCTATCCAGTCGTCTAATGGCCCGCCCAACGTTGACTTGTGAGACAACAAGCTAGATTTAATAAGAAGTTGCTAACTGGAACAAGTGAACTCGATGATTGCAACAGAGATTGGACTTGGGGTCCTGCGCACTTTGGTTTCGTCCACGTACGCAACATGGCAGGTAACGTCGGGAACTGGCAACGTCTTTTCTCCCAGGCTCGCGATTGTACTCGAGCTGGAGGTTTTATCGAAAGCGTCGAAGATTCGATGTTGTTTGAAGCCGCAAGCTCAGAGATAACCCTTGAACCGAGTTTGGAATTGTGGAACCAATACCTTACAGAGGCGGGAAGTCTTTCAGAACGTCCCTTCAATGTTGCCGAATCCAACACACAGGAAGAGTCCATGAGAAGCGCCGGTATCAATATTATACATGTTGACAAACAGTGGGTAAGGTGGGAACCATTCCTCTCTGGAGACTGCGAATAACATTCCTCCCCATACAGGTCCAGTACGATGCCACCTTGAGAGCATTACTGTTGTCTGATCTCGACGGGGTTTTCAACTTTCCGGCCAAGCAATTGGGATGGCACTCCAACAAGGTCAGCGAATTCCTGAGCGACGTTCGGAAAGCGATAAAATCACAATTTCGTCTTTCATTTAGAAGAACTCTTGTTGTTGGCCAAGTTCCCGAAAAGTCACAGCCGTAATTTCGGGCACTGGCGCCTAGGACACTCGTTTAGTTTGGCAGCGGTGGCTGCTTTTCGTGTGCGATACTCGTTTTTTTTTTTTTTTTTTTAAATTTAATATGAATACCTCTAATGTTTCCATAATTCATGGGAGAAACTCCTTGTCATGTGTTGTCCGCAAACAACTGTCGTTTCCCGCGGAGCGCCGGGACTCGCTCTCCAATGAACCTCGGAGACTCGTGTGAGACAATCTGGCGGCCGCGCCCTTTCTCGAGGGTGGGCCGATGCTTCCCCTCACTCATATCGAGATCTAGACACACTGTGGTACTCAATGCCGGTTGACACACCTTTCCAGGAGCTGGCTGATCGTTGCACCCTTGCGTTACATATGTTTCTGTAGGGGGTCGTGGACAGCACAGCACGAATCATAACATCGCACGAAGACGACGCGTCGCGACTCCCCAAGATCATGCAGATGAGGCTTGCTCTATTTAATGCTTTCTTTTGGGGTGACAACGCCATTGCTTTATTGGGCAAGGTTGAACGCGCCTCAACGGAGCTGGGGCTTGCTGATATTCTGATCTCTCACATGGGGTGCCGTGGGGGATGACAAGAGGGTTGCCCATCCACACCATCCAGTGAAGTGTTCTCAGTTCCTACTTCTCGATGGCCATGCCCATAAGAACTACAAGCCCATCTAAGCGTTCAACTCGACTGAGCATCAAACACACCAATATTCCAACACCATTCTTCACCTTTCTGTTGACCTTGCCTACACCCGGCGGTAACAGCGAGACACCATGCCCTTATCCACAATTATCTCGAGGCGCATGAAAGGCTCGCATGTTGTCTATCCAATTCCTGACACCGCTAGAGGTTCTCCTCTTAACAAACCCTCCAAACATTCTTTGCGTACTGCAGTTCTCTACAGCCATACTCCGCTCGATGAAACGGTTATGAATCTCTCACCAAAGACTTTCGAATACGCTGAGTCAGGAAGGCCAAGCGCTCGACTGAGTTCAGAGAGTTCGCTGCCAAAGGTTCCAAACAACAGTCCAATCAACAGTCCTCGCGACTCCCTGGACGGTGACGAAAGATTTGCAGCAAAGGGACACACTCTCGCTGAGTTAGAGGAGAGGTTAGCGACGATTGCTTCACAGCCAGAAAGATGTCCCGAGCATCCAACTCATCAACAACAGCCCTTGACTCTTGGGCCACGAAACACACCTCGGAGTCTGATGCATAGACCGCCCTGTTGCCTACGAGCCGATGATTATTGCGACACATCCGACCGCTCCCTCAAAGATCCTACCTCCTTTGGAATGACGTCAGATACATCACTTGCATCCGGCCTATCGTGGCACCCAGACCATAATGGCAAATTACGCATGCAAGACGCCTCCCCTCAAGCTCCTTTGGATTGCCTTGCTCAACGGCTGCATGTGTTGAGCATCCAAGTCTCTCGGGGAGCTTTTGAGTTGGACCAGGTACGAACCACCAAGGTCCTGCTCGAGGAGACTGAGGAGGGGCATAGACACCCCGTCAGTTACCTTTTGGCCAACTACGATGGGCCTTTAGTGAGTCAACATGACCCCGACATCGATTGCGAGATCGACACGGACATCGATACCACTACCGAAGCCGACACGAATACCGAGGCCCCCTCTGAGACCGACATTACGAGCGACACCTCTAGCGGCTATGTCGGCGATAACATCGATGGTGGTGAGGCCAATACCGACGGCTACCCCGAACATGATACCGATGACGAAGGAGACCTCCATATGCCCCTACACGAGTACATACATATCCACTGCCCCAAAGATAAGAGAGAGGAGCTGATGTATGCTGTATTTGTTCATCAGTTTGTCACAAAGGGTCTGATTGATCCTCGGCCGGACTTGGAGGGCCTCATTAAGCTCAACCTCCAGGGATACACCCACGAGCTTGTGGAATGCATAGCAAAGCAGCTAGCCTTGGGTACCGATGGGATGAGCACAAAAGCTATCCTAGACAAAGCCAAGGATCAGTATAAAACGTGGCATCGACCGTTAGGGAGAATCGAAGAGCCGGTGATGCTTCAAAAGGACTTCGATGAAGTTGAGACTGCCCTCAGTGAGTGTGAGGAACACGATCGTGGGATCTTATCTTGGTTATATCTCCTCAGACTCCAGGGTCACATGGGCGTGCTACCGGATTTGCACTCCTTTCCAAGTTCTTCTGGGGACATTGGAAAGGCGCTTACAGGTGCTTTACGATGCGTCACTGTCAGGGCGACTGTCGATGGCCTTGGCCTGGGATGGGACCTGTACAACGCCTGCGGCCTTTACCATCGTGCCTGGATAAATGCTAGTTGCCGCTCTGGTTACAAGATCGACGCTAAAATTCAATATGTTTATCTCAATTTACTGGCCCGACGACCGGATCTTCGCATGCGATGGGTCATCGACGAGACTGAGAGGCTGCTGCCGGGGTCACACGCACCCTCTGATCTTGGAGATGCTGATCGTATCGCGCGATGCCAAAAGGCCCTGAAGCTCCGGCCCTTTACAGAACTGCAAAGGCGGTACCCCGATGTTCAAGTACAGTTCAAACATGAGTGGGCTATCAGCATATTGCAACATGAAACTCATTTCCAGACAGACTTTGCGGCATGGGGGCAAGATAGAGAGGTTTACTTCTATTATTGTACTCTAGTTCTTGCGTCCTATGGGTTTGAGCCCCCCAGGGACTTGGATATTGCACTTGACAAGCTGCTCGCGCTCATTCTGCGAGAGATGGACCGGAGGGAGATGGTATATCTCTGTTGATGGGGCGTTGCAAGGCCAAGTGTTGGTTCCGCAAAAATGGACCATCTCTTTGTTGCCAAGGCGCGATCGTTTAGCAATTGGATCAAATGTCAGGAATATCTGTGCATAGGGGAGACTAAAGATCTCTGTGCTATCGCTCGGGGCAATTTTGTTCGCCGGTAGTATCTTAGATGGTGAGCTTTCGCACTGCTACCAAGAGTAAACTGGGAGCTAGAGAATCTTGAGAATCCAAGCCTTGGGCACCGTGTACTGGCCCCTATCATGAGCACCGTTCTGGGCGATACCTGATCACCCACCGCCAGACCTCAACACAAACCCGTACGCGTCTAGACACACAGAGTAGTGGGTTGCTGATCCAGGAGTGATACTGGCTCCTGGTCTGGCGGGAAGAGGGTTTCTGCCCCGGTGGCATCATCACCCCTGCACTACGAGGCAAGAGCCCAGCGCATGACCTCGCGCTGTGAAGTTTACTGAACAGGAGATGACCCCCTTTCCACTTGCTACCTACGCCTTTAATTGCTCGAATGTATGCACAAGGTGGAAAGTCACTTTCAGCCGCCACAAGTCAAATCGTTGCAAGTTAATCACCGAGTTTGACGATGGCACTGCATGCCTTGTCAAGAGAAACTTGGCGTTCCAGGATTGAGGCGGCAAAATCGACACACCTGCATTGAAAAGTCTCACCAAGCCAAGGAAGAACTAGCGAGCTGCGGTAGTGCAAACTTCTTCGCATCATGCGGCGTCCATCCCTTCGAACATGCACGTCCATCCCTCTATCGACCGCTACGTAGGCGCTTCGCACCGGGGCGGCGGTACGCCGTACGCACGTTGAAGCCGCATTAGGCGATGATAAAGAGACGCCATTGTCTAGATACTCGTCAGTCATTGATCTATTTCACGCCTCCTACGCCAAGAGTGTGTGTTGTTCACCGATACAGATGTGCCTTGGTGGTCCTCAGCCGGGCCGGTTTGCTAGCAACACTTAAATTACCTCATATCTCGTCCCGTAACCAATCACCCCCAGCTATTCCATGCTTAGGCTCTTGCTTTATCTGTGCTTTGTGCGGTTACAGTCGACACTGTCTCCTCCATTGGTCTTTGACGTTCCATTATTCCCAGATCCCTATCCCAGCACATCCTCTTCGCCAATCGGCAATTCTCATCCTGGACTCGATCCCTTGTCCAGGCCATATCGACCAGGTCAAGGGACAAGCGACACGCAACATACATCCGAGTACAGGGGAGGGTACGTACCTGGCTTGAATGTGCAGAGCCAGCCTTTTTATGCTGTGTTTGCCCGGGCAGGTTGTTATCCTTCCAGAGGCAATAAATACTCACCGGGCTTCCCATATTCGCAAGTTGCGATCTCTCTATCTAGCCTCTCTATCATTGAGCCTGTTATAACCGCATCCTGACTGTCTCTGGTCTGCTCTATTTTGTTTCAGAATACGCTTGCTTCGTTGCCAGTGCTTTATCGAAGCCTGTGACAAGTATCATGTCTCCGCCATCAGCGAATAACAGCGACCTCATGGATATCATCTACAGTATTAACATTTTCATTTGTTTGGCTGAAACACATAAAACAAGTTGGGTGCTAATCATGATATAACCAGGGTCTGCCAAATTGGTCTATGGTGCAAGCTTGGAATTATACATCGACTGTACCGAGCTGTCGGACAAGTTTTGCGCTTCTCTGTTGGCTGGTTCCCATCCTCACGCCAACGCTCTCATCGATGCAGTTCAAGACAATGAGATAAAATCTCTTCTTGACATCTTGAGGCAGATTTGTCTGAAGTGCATTGAACGCATTGAAGCAAATCGGAGGGACAATTCTCTCACGCCATTGTCCGATGACGCGGACTACGAGTCTGACACCCGCGGTAAGATCTTGTCTTTGATACTTGGTTATAAAAAGGACATACTGATAACAGTTATCAGAGGTAGCCAAGACAGGCTTGATCTTACCGGACCCAAATATCCAATATACCCGGAAACCAGAGGGACACTGCGCAAAGCTCCAGGTGAGGGATGGGTTTGAGATCTCCGTGGAGGGACGGACCAAGGAAGAACTTGCATTCCAGATGATGAAGGAGTTGTGCAAAGAGGGCCTACGACTCAGACCCGAAGCCAATCCAGTTGGACGGGTAAACCCAGATCGTGTAGCATAGCTGTAGTACTGTTGGATCGAAACGCCTACAGAGTTTTTGAGGGTGGCTCACGAGTGTCCTACTAAAACACCAGATATGACATCCTCCTAAAACACCTCTTTCTACCTCCAGCATCATAAAAGCGACTCTTGAGCTCATCTTATGGCACTCCTTTTATTCTCACGGTTGTAAGCTATCCTGCGGCCACCTTGATTATCGCCGCGGCCGAGGTTGGTTGTGTTGCACTGTCTCCCCTTTGGAGCGTGGTGGAAAGAGCTACCTGGTCCTTGTTCGTGCGAGGACTGGTGAGTCTCCCTAGTTAGCCGGTAACATAGAACGGACATGTTGTATAGTTGCGTTGGTTGGCTTTGACTTGGGCATAAATTCCAGTCAGCGGGGAAGACATGCGATAAGTTCGCCCAAAGCTATCCGAAGGCCACCCTCTCCCTCAAGCCATAGGCTTGAGGTACAGTAAACCACATCGTGTCTTTTGGTGAGCGGAACTCCGACGTATTACGTGGAATGAGAATGTCAAGCCAAGACTCATAGTGGCGGCACCGTAATGTCATGCAAGTGCATCACCAACGTGGGTTTTAAGCCACGCCATGAAACAAGTGACTCCTTATAATAGCACTTACCTTGCAGTAGTACTTAGCCTGCCGGCCTAACCCCACGGCAATGCCTTACAACGATTGAAGTTCGAGGCATCCACGGTCAGCCTAATGCACCGCCAACAGGTCTACTCGGCAGCTGCCAGTTGGAGCTACACAAGCGTCACAAAAGAAATGTCCGGTCTGCTAGGTCGTTGCGGATCGTTTGCCGAGCCCGGTGTATCCCATCCTGCAGTCCTATGTTGGCAGCAGAAGCAATGTGCCCTGTCGTCTTCACCCCTCTTGCACTAATAAGACCATCATTGACGAATTAATTCAGAGGACCCGCTAGCCAAATATATAAATTTGCCACGTTTGATATCAACGCCTTGCGAATAACTTTGTTCTCCCATCACTTACTCTCATCATCCACCATTTGTTGAACCTGGCCATTGTCTCATTTTCCTCTTCGTGTAAGCCCTTTGCCGACGAACTTCCCTGCTCGGAAGAAGTCTGTGTTGCCTAACTTCTTATTGTAGGTTACCATCAAGGCCAACGAAGACTCAGATGCAGCCCTTTTTACTATCTCTGTGGGCCTTGGTTGACCTGGTTGGCCTCCATACGCATTTTCCACGCGATGCAAAAGAACTGCGACATGCCCAAGTCACTTTGCCCAACATCACAATCATTGCCACGGGAGGCACGATAGCCGGTGCAGCAAACTCCTCAACAAGGACAACGGATTACGAAGCGGGTGCCTTGCATGTTAACACCATCACTCAAGATGTCAACGGCACATGGGAAAACGATGCCCGTGTTTACGACGAGCAGCTTATGAACGTTGATAGTCTTGACATCAACTCATCGCTTGCGATCAGCATCAGCCAGCGCGTCAACGAAGTAGCAAACGATCCACACAGACAAGGCATTGTTGTACTGCTTGGTACGCATCTTATGTCTGAGATAGCTACTCTTTTGGCCCTGACGGTAACAAGCCATAAACCTATCGTCATAACAGGTGCTATATTGCCGAACACAGCCCCCAGTGCAGATGGACCCGGCCACATCGTTGCCGCTGTGAAAACAGCTGCCGCAACGGGGTGGAGCTCAGAAGGACGCGAAGTCGTGATTGTCATGCAGGACAAGATCATGGCTCCCTGGGGGACCAAAAAGGAGAACAATCGGTTCTTGCCTGGGCCAAGGTCATTGCTGGGGCATATCTTGAACTTTGAACCATTTTTTCGATGGGGTCCCGGCCTCTGTGCTCCTATGAAGTTCAATATCAGCGGAATGCCTCCAGGAGTTCCATTACCAGTGGTGGAATTCGTCACAGCTCATCAAGACTCTTCCGCATATCAGGTTGAGGCGGTCATCGCCGGGGGAGCCAAAGGAATAGTCCTAGTTGGGTATGGAGATGGATACTGGCCGGCAACATCAGCGCAACAGCTGAAGAAGCTGGCGGATGAGAGCGACGTTGTTATGGTATTTGCCGCTGAGGGTCAGTTGGAATATGTGGCAAATGCGCGGGTTGGTGCTGGAATCCCAGGGGGCGACTGGAACCCGCGCCAGCTCAGGATCTTGTTGCAGCTTCTTATTTGGAAGGGAGCTGATAAAGAAGAAATTAGGAGGGCTGTCCTAAAGTCTCCTGGGCCGTGCCCCTCTCACGGTATTCAGGGGAATTGATACGTGCAAGGGCGACGAGAATCAATCGCAGCAGTCATCAACGCGCCGGAGTGTCTCAGGTCAGGAACTATGGTCACAAGGATTAGGCGAGTCCACGCCTCGCTCATCGGTGATTATAATAGTGAGAACAAAAGCAAACCCCCTATAATGTGAACTACTCCGCTCCAAGATGGCCGCGGTCGTGAGCTTTTGGCTGAAGCAGTAGGATCCCGCCCCAGTCCATTTCTTCCAAGCGAGTGAAGCCTCCCACTGAGTTCAAGAGTCCGCTGCGCAGGGCGAAGAAACCCGCCTCAGAGACATAGACATGCCGTCGATACAGAAGCGCAAAGGTGGCATTAGGGAACCACGACGCCCAACCTGACTCGATATCGAGAAAAGAGTGTTTATCTGAAGACAGCATGGCCATCTCGCCAACCTGTGCCTCTATTGAGCAACCTCGTCGCGGGCAACGCATCCGCACAAGTTGCAGAGCGACGCCCTCCTGTGACTCTGCCAAATTGGCCTCGATCTAGGTATGAAAAGCCCACGAGAAAGAAAAGTGCGTTTTGCGATCTCGCATATTGCTTCCAGTGCTGTTCCAAAGCTTATGAAGTTCCTGCTTCGCCGCTCAGGGTCAGACCAGGCAATGACAATAGTGACTCCTATTGAGGATGACAACGTCACGGCTCGAGACAAGAGTCTCGATGAGACGCTGCCTGACGACACATTGAGAGACGTCACATGGGATTTCGCAATAAACACTTTCGCCGACAAATATAGCCGTGACTGTTCGATGTCCACCACTACCGAAACGACCGAGTTAAACAGCAGCATTAACGCTGAGGTAAGTGGCAACACCCCTGCTGCGCTTCCCTCAATAGATAAGCCCGTTGCCGAGACTAAGGGGAAGGAGGAGGTTGGTGAGTTCATGGACCATCGGCTCGATACCGAAGCCTCAACTGTTGAGATTCAAGTCAAGTGGGAGGCAGGGAGGGAGGTAAGAGTACTTCAGGGGTCAGAAAGGGGTCTGCGGGAGGACGTCCCAACTCTCGTCTTTGAGTACTTGAAGAATCTCGGGGGCTACGAGCTTGTGACTGGTTTGGAGATCTACCACATCTCCTAAGGCTTTGAAGTGCACCAATAGCCATAAAAACATCCGGGAGATGTATAAGGTCCAGTGGTCGGCTCCTATCCTACCGGTTCCACCTAGGAGCATGAGTCTACGCTTCGAAAGATTTTTCCTATTGCGCTCCAGGAGTTTGAGGAGTGTGAGGCTAAAAAGCTGGCCAACGGTGCTGCTGGTATTCCGAAGCGCAGGAGTACGCGTGGACCAGGGCGACCACGCAAAAAGGTTAGAGGTAACAAGGATCGACCACCGGAGGCCTCGCCGAAGCTAGTTAGATCCAGGTTGGATAGCTCTTTGAGGCTGTTGAGTGCAGAGGGATCCGCAAGGGCATGTCTTAGCTCACATGTAGGCGCGAAGTGGTTTTGGATGCTTTTCGTACTTCTCAGTACCTTTGCATTTGCGTAGTGCAATAATTGATGGAACAGGTCTTGCTGAGAGTGCTCTGGTTCTGTTATGGGGTAAATTGATGCTGCCTAGCCTACTCAACAGGACGAGAAAGGTAAGATTCTGTTCTCATATGCCCCCAGCTGGTTTTGAAGAACATCCTGAGGAGGGTGTCGACTATGATGGCCATATAACTGCCAATACGTCAATGTTCTACTCATGCTATCCTCTTCGCCTGCTCTCCGCACGAGATAGCCAACTGGCGCGTGCTCACTCTCAATCACGCATTCAGCCCTAGGTAATTGTTGTCATTACCTACCTACCCCATCGTGCCCTCCTTGCCACTTACCTTCTCCTTCACTCGCCGCATGCCTTTCCCGTTTCCAACCCCTTAAAAATATGCCACTCAGTTTAACCTGTGGGCGGTCTCCTCTACTCTCTTCAGTATGGCGCTGGGGATGATACCCTTCCCCTGACCGTGTGCTTCTGTCTGTGTCACTATCAGCACCCCCGCCAGTACGCGCATTCGGGATAGGGGCAAAATGCGCACTCGAGCAATCGCGGCGGCAGTCGTTCACATACAGTACATACGCGACACTCACGCTCCCAACATCTATCCGTAGAGTGTCACGGAAGTTACGTCGTCGCGGTCATGTGAATGGAGGCGAGCCCATCTTTCCCTTTTAATCGCCTCAGGAATGCATAGAACATACACATAAAGCACATCAGAGACCAAAAGTCACTGCAAAGTGGGAGTAAGCAAACACAATCCCCATACTCACGATGGGAGGCAATGGTCAACCGGTACCTAAGCAAGTTTATCCGCCAAAGTCAAGCGCCATGTTACATTAAGTAATCCCAACGTGAGAGGGACGGTGACGGATGATCACTTTCAAGATTACTCCAACTAAGTTGAAAGTTCCAGATACACTTCTTAGAGCCTTGCATGGCAGTTACCGGCTCAAATGGAGCTCTCGGGCTTGCTACACATATGAAAGTCACCACCCCTGGCAAATCATGAACAGAAGCAACGACTGGCAGCAAGCCAAGACCGTTCAACACACGGACCTGCTGCGCCCGGCAAAAGTTATGAGGAGCTCCCTCAAGGACCATTTCTAGGCTTCGTAATTCCAAAAGTGCTCGTCACCAGATGCCTCCTCTTCCATTCGTCCAGCACAGAGGCCCTGCATTTAGGAGAGCTGTCTTGCTCTGTTTGTTCCGCCATGACAAAACAGATCCGCTGTCGTCCGTCGTCCGCCAGAGCAGGCTCACTGGTCTAGTAAGGATAAGTCATTGCTCAAGCCGCTACACATGTGTGTCTCACCGTCTTTATCGTCTGTGTCACAAGAATGGTGTTTGGCGGAATGTTGACCAGCTCCTCTGTGGTTGGGGAGAGTGGAGGAGTGTCAATGCCAGTTTCCTGGAATACGTGAGCCAAAATCTCAAGCATCAAGATAAATTCATCTTGCCTGGACTATGATATGTATCGCAATGCTTAAGTTGCATAGAGCATCGTCAGTGTCAGCTCCTTCCGCTTTGAATGAAGCCGGGGGGGCTTCATCGACTGCGTGCTGCATTTTGATCAAGAAGCAGAGCCGGCAACTTGTATACCACTGGAACAGAAAGGTATGACCAACGTAGAAAATTTACTCGGCGTGAAAAGGGCGAGGTGTGTGGGATATGGAGAGAAAGTGACGGTTAGGGGAAGTTCTCCGAGGAGACGACTTCTAGCATTGAAAGTAGGCGAAGAAGACAACCAAATGCTGGACAGAGGTACATATATCTCGGGAATTACGACGATATTTGTATCTTGAGACCCACTACTTCCTCCTGGCGTGATTCATTGTTTGAATCCCGGATAAGGGCGGAGTTGATTTCCGAACCATTGCTCCGATCGTGGACATGAAATGGGGATCGGTATCAGGAGCCTACCCTTGCCTTCTCCTCTTTTCCCAATTCGAGAAGATCTCCACCTAGTTACACGCAAGTTGACCACGACCTCCTTCGCGTTGGGTTGGCTGCAGCAACGGGACACTCTAATCCTGTCAGGGGTAGGCGATGATGACCGATCAATTGGCCACACTAAAGCCGCTAATGCAACCAGGGAGTCTCCATGAGCTGAGCCGGACCGCTTTCTGTCACCCAGTAGTAGAAGAGGGGGCTCGGGTAAAGATAAGGGAACGGGCTCGGCTGTTTGGATGCATGAAACCTGTGTCTCTACTAACAGAGGTTAAAGCAATGCGGAGGCGAACTGTGAAGAGACTGGTCTTTAGCAGGTGTTCTATAGCTAAAAGAAAAAAATATCTGTGATCCTTAGATCAATAACAGGCTCGTAGTAACCGCCTTGGATAATCTCTTAAGAACGAGATAGAGGTCTTACAAAGGCATAAAAGTTCCAGCACATTCGGCTCACCCTTCCAATACGAACCTGAGCCCTTCGCGATTTGGGAAATCCAGCACGCCAGAATTCATAGCCAAGCGCGAGTCCCACTTAGCCCCTTGCAACATAGAGATTAATTACTTAGGACGCCATTTTAGCCGGTAGTCCGAGAGTCAAAGCCATGGAAGGTTACGGGGACTCTATCCTCCGGGCTCGAGCATCCTTTAGTGCCACCTCTGATACGAACGGCTATAGGGTAAGTCGCAACAGCAGCCACAGATGGGAGCACTGATTGAAACTGAATGTGTCCATTATGGCGACTTTAATGACGTTTTATTTGCTCACGGCTGATTTGGCCTCGCATGGGGTAAGAAAACTGTAGATTTTGAATGGCGGGCTAGGATTGGAAGGAATGATGCGGGTGTTGGTTATGATTACCGGCGGATCTAACGTTTGGTCGGTCACCATATGTAGCTGCAAAACGTTGACTGAGTTAACGGAAGCTTATATAAGAAGAGGAGCGCGAACAACAGGCGAGCTACTTGCTATATAACTATATCCTACTGTAGTAATAAAAAGGTACGGGAGGTCTATAAATTTAATTTCTAATTTAACTATTCTTTAGGTACTTTATAAAATAAGATAAATTAAATAATAAGCCCTATATTATAAGTAATACTTATTATTAATATAATAATAATTATATAGCTTTTTATATTTTTATTAATATTTTTTATTTTTTTAAGCCTAGATAATATATAAATCTTATTATATAATATTTATTTCTTATTATTTTTACTTAATAGTTTAATTATAAATAAATAATATAAATATTAATTCTTTTTAATATATTAAGTATTATAAAATTTATATTTTAAATTTATTATAAGGTACTTTTTTACCTTAAAATAACCTAAAGATTTATTATCGCGGGTAGTTATATATCCTCCGTTATCTACCGCCGTTCTATACTTAACCGGTTTTTTTTTCCTTATCTCGAAGGTCCCATTATAGACCAACCGAACATGCGGTCAGGGTACGCTGTTATGCACCGCGGGACTCGACAATGGTCGTAAAAGGCCCATGGGTTGGATATGGCGATATAGTGTTTTCCGGACGAGGTTGAAGCTATATATAGACATGGACCTACCATCGAGAGAACTGGACAACAGCTCATGCCATAAATTTCCGATAAAACAGATGGATAAAGCAGTACGTCAGTGGAATGATGCAAAGACTTGGTCCAAGCTTCTTTCACTCAACGAGGACTTCTTGCAGCGCAGCAGGAGCTCCGAGCAATGGGCCGAAGCCAAGACACCTCCTTTTGCTGATGGTCCAAGAGAAGACTGCAAGGGCTCGGCTAGTCGATATTTCGAAACAATACGAAGCTTTCACAAATACGACATCTTGACAATATATGGCACAACTGAGTGTAGCGAGTCAGAACATACAGGCACCTACTTTTGCGAAACTAGAACCCTTCCTCGACTGGAATTCATCTTGAGAGACAAGGAGGGGAGTACAACAGCATTCATCAACGGCCTGGTGAACGACGAACGATTTTCAGTATATATATGTAACTCTTCTGGCATACCTTGCTTCGGAACAGAGAATAATAGCGTTATTAATTCTATATCTCGGACCGCAAAGGTGGAGAGGAATGCGATATATAATGATTGGATGGAGCTGAAGAACACCCGGTCTAGACTTGAGGATTTCCAACTGGAGCACGTCAAAGCTTTTAAAAAGCTGCCAAGAGAGAAGATCTACATATGCCACGTCGTCTTGAAGATAAGAGATGACATTTTTAAGTCTGAAGACGACAAGAAATTTCTGCGAAAGGCGATGGAAACCGACATTTTCGCTGAGATCCTCAAGTTGGCACAGCTGACTCACGGAGAATCTCAGCGTTGGAAGTTTTTAAGGCTGCTATCGGCAAGGCAATTGAAGACGGCAGTGAGAAGAAGGCTGTAGTCAAGCCAACAGAGGGCTTTCAATCCAGTCTGATTGAGGATTTCCTGGCCGACTGCTGTCTACTTTTGTGACAGATGCTATACCGGCAGTCTTATTTTCTCAAGTCTTCCCGGGCAACTCTGTGCTCTTTCCATTGATACCATCTTCTATGTCGGTTGCCCCGGCTACAACTATCTTGAAGAACACATTTCTAGCATATAAAAACATCAGATCCCGATGGTAACACAGTTTCCATTGATCCAAACGATACATAGGCGCGTAAGATGACAGAATGAGCCTCGCATAGAATACAAAGAGTTCTGTATGCTCGCAACGCCCATGGGTCTTGCAGTTTTCTCAATTGGATGATTGCAAGGAGAAGTTGACTTTCTCTGGATACTATATATAATGAAGCGATTTTGTGACTGTATTATGGCAAGATTATGGGAGGCTTCAGACAAGGGCAGCGATAATTGGAGAGACATAATTTCAAACGCTGCCGAGTTTGATCTAAATTTGCATTCATTTCTCTAACTTTACATGCTGTCTTATACCTATGTAACCTTTAGGGACTATTCGGCTATTCTGAATATCCCCGGGATTCAATGATGGACCGAACTTTTTGGGTTTCGCCAGTGAAGACAGCTTCTCGTAAGCTCATGAGGCCAGACAACGGAGCTCCAGAGACTCAAGATACGCTGAATGTCCAAATTTTTCGAGCTTTGTGGGATGGCAGTGATTCTCCTAAGTGGCTGCATGATAAAGACATAGTTTTGATACGTTTGATGCAATGCAACACGGTTGTTCAATAAGAGATCACGAAGACAAAGGTTTACCGTGAGTTATATTATGTCAATGGATTAATTTGGCCAGGCCAGGCGCGCATGATGTCATCATTCTTTCCCCCATAAGTTCATATTTCCAACAGCAGCAAGGAATGTAGCAGTCTCTGGGCAGGATCATGCTCTTTGTAAGCTCGTGCTCGGGATAACTGAGACGGCATGAAAGGAAAGCATTTTTTCTTCTGTGGGTGGCAATCAGGATGAAGAAGTGACCTGCATCACTAAGCTTAGTTGTAAATGACAATATCGGAGTCCGATTGCCTGACACGTGTGTGCACGCCAGCGGGCAGCCGGCTTCTCGGGATGGTTGAAGTGACGACGACGCATAGTGGCTGATTCCCGGTGATTGGATGCCGCTAATAGATCCTCTCTTTGTTCTTTCCTACATACCTACCTACGGTAGGATCACACGGCACTTCCAAGAATCTCCACTCTTGATTGTATTGGGTAGGGTCGGAGTTGAAGAAATGGCCCTGTCGAGGTAATTGGGGAGGGCTACGGGACTTCCAAAACTTTCAGGCTGCCAGTGTTTCTATTTCTCGCTATTTTATGGCCTCGTTTGGTCATCCTCAAATATCATTTGCAGCTGCTTGGCGCACAGAAAAGGTCAATATGTCCGGCCTAGGAATGACACGACTTTCTTCAAGCGAGGATGAATGCACAAATCTGAGGAGCTCGCATATTCAAAGCCAGAGAAGCCCCAAACACCGTTATAGCTTCAAACGGAGAAGAAGAGAAGGAATAGAGAGGCGGCAACGCATGAACCCGATACGATCCTCGACCAGTTCGGCAAGGATCTCCGATGGAAGAATGTTCAGAGGTTCACCCTTGACTTCTCCCGAAATCACATCAAGACAACCTTCAGAAGCGGCACCACTGAAGTCAGGAACTGAACTTGAATCATTTCCAATTGTCATTCCATGCAGCCCTATCTTCGATAAGATGAGCTACAGTGGCGAAGGCTAAATGGACAGAGCCAAGAAGAACTGGACTCCAAGAACACGGCTGTGACTATCATGGTGAATTCGACTGTCACTTAGGAATCAAAATTGAATGGAAACCAATCACCTACCAATTATCTAGCGACAATGCAGTGCATCAATGGATGGCGTAACGGCGGCCAGACCCCATACGCTTGAGATACGCATAAATATGACGATTGAGGTGAAGTTGCAGAGGATTCTCTATCCATGTAACGCGGTGAATGTTGGGCAGTGGCAGGTGACCGTAGATTGGCTGGTAGGCTAGAGGAGGTGATGAAAGGCGTGAAAAAGATGGCTTGGTGGGCGGAAGAATAGTTGGACATGTTTTGTAGAGCTGAGAATGTTAGAAAAGAAGGCTATGAGAGACTTTAGAATGAAGATATTCTCTAAACATAGCGGTGCACGAAAGCTGAACAGAGCAAACGAAGTTATATGCTGCACGAGTTGTAGATGTTGTGAGCTGATACTAAAGTTTCCCCCGAAGAGGTAAAAAGAGGAATACTGGCCAGTTTGATCGTTTTTATTAGTAGAATAGAATCGTCGGCTTAGTCGACTTTTGCCTTGAGGCGGATTGCTTAAACCTGAAGATACTCTCTTTGGTTGCTCCCCTTTGATAGAACCGACGTCGAAGGAGGTGACACGACACACATCTCGCCTAACTCAGTCCACCGGGGTGCTAAAAAGGGCACTAGCCAAAGGACTGCTACGAAAAATCCTCAATCCTATTTTGCGAACCCTTTCGTCACCCATGAACGAGAACAGGTGCCGATGATGTGTCTGCTGAGGGATGAAGCCGTCGTGCTAGGTTTATGTTCGTCGAAGTTAGACCCCCGAAAAAAACACCAGCTTGACCACTAAAAGCTTTGACCGCTTGGTAAAGACAGCGGCCTGAGGGTCTTGTCAAAGGCGAAGCCGAGGCCGCTTGCCATGGCGGATCAAGGACTCCATAGCATTGCATCGCGTCGAGACGCTTTCGGGCAAGCTCGCTATTGTATTTCTCATATAGGAAGACACAAAAAAGGTAAACGTTAAAACTCGCTGCACAATCTCCATAGGTCCAGTCGCATGTGGAGGGACAATGGCTTTGACAGCAAGTGGTGGAGAGAGAACCGTGGTGCGTTGGTCAGAGCGGTGCAGTTAACCTCATAGACACATCATGGAAACATTGACATCAGAAGGAGAGTTGGTGAATTGCCCAAGGGCTATTTAATTTTACGCTCTCCAGAGACAATGGCCAGAGAAGATACGAATACGGAAACGGGAGGCGATACCATTTGGTAGGGGAACTGGATAATACAGGCGGCGTGATGGCGAGACGGTATGGCAAACATTGGCCGTAAATCGTATAGGTAGACGGCCGAAACAGGACCAAATAATCCCCTGCAGAAATTTAGCATATAATTAGTTAAGAGGTTCCGTACTTTCTTTTAGAACGTAGCAGGGCTAAATAATCGTGTTGGGCCTGTCATATACTGTGGAAATGTTATCCATACCTGCACAGATGTGTAAAGCCAAAGTATGCTACCCCCATCTTACCATCCACTTCGAGATAGTTGAAGCTGATTATAAGTCAAAGTCTGCCTCTATCTGTTACTCATGTCAACGCCATGACGTTACACCACTGCCAACACCCACTCTTCAGCCCATTTTGCCCTTCTCAGTAGCCTCGGCCAGTAACATTTTGTCTACTGGGAATGTTAATGTCAATTACCATCCAGATTGGCAGATAACAACCCCATTGACTAACCAGATCAATACACCACCATCTTGGAAAGGGGCTAATCTCTCAATGACAACCTGGGCGCCCATTGGGTTGCCAACTAGAACGCCCAATCTCTCATCAGGCGGCAGTCGATTGGGGCTGACAAGGGCTGTTTTGTGTTTTGTTCTTATCAGTGCCGTAACCACGCAGCTTCTTTGATGGCAAGCTGGACTAGTGCTCGACCTTGATGAAACTTTAGATAGTTAGGATTGAGTTGTCGAACTGTGTCTTTTGCTGTTGTAGGTGATGATGTTCAGAGTCGTCACTGTGTTAGCATTGGGATATGATGCTATGATGTGTTGGAAATGTGTTCTTTATTATAGTTGAAGTCGGGATAGGGGATGACCAAGATCGCTCAGAGTCGTCCTTGGTGACAGAGCCTTCTTTTGGAGTACCATGATTAATATACAACAAAACGGTGCATTAGGTCAAGCAATATATACTTACGTATATACTAGGTAGTTAGGATATAATATATATACTTAGATTAGGTTCTAGGCTACCTATCCACGATATATCAATACAGTATCTATAACTCGTCGTGACGTAACCTCTATTGCAGCTAGCTACCTTGCGGTTCATCACCATGAAGACAAGGCTCAAACACGTATGGGCGATCTGACGAAACAAGCCCATCAATTTCATAGATTCGGAGTGTATATTAGATATATAAAGTAGAATGCCAACCGTACGCCGCAGTTTAAGGTAATGAACAGGAAACACTATTCACACAAAGTCATAACTCGCCCTATTTCTCTTCCAATCTGGCAAATGATTCATCAGATGATGTGTAAACCTACTCTCATCCCAATAACACCCTATTTCTCCCACACAAAGCGGGCAACAGTACATGCCGAGATGATTCTTGAACCGAGGTAGTGCCAGGGAAGGATCACCAGAACACGGACAGTTTTCAAGGTACCGGATGAAATCACTGGGAGTATTATAGCCCCGGCCATTGAAACCCGACGCCATCGCAGACTGCAGGTGTGCGTCTGCACACTGATGCGCCGTAGCACCTGTGGGGGTAGAATCAGGGGCTGACAGTGGGGTATGCAAGAGCTGAGAATATCCGGGCGTTGCAGATGCTGTTATCGGCTGTGCTGGTGGTTGCGAGGTCGATGTGAGGCCTATCAGTGGTTCAAAAGAAGGTACGACTAATGCAGCCGTTGAAGTGGCCGTTCGGGTTTCCACCAAGTATTCAGAGCTAAGAGCGGGCGAACCTCTCCCGTGCAGCGTCGGTAACTTGAGGCTGTGTTGGACTGAGCCGCGACTGAAGCTAGAAAGCGGAGAGGGTATCCCCCTTAGAGGGGGAAGACGATTACTGGGGGACGCAGGCCGGCCTACACCAAAGCCTGAAGACTCGTCGGTTGTAGGCCGAAAGACGACCGATGCGCCATCCCCAGTATTCAACAGCTGCGTCAGGTTTCCCCCAGGAGGCAAAGCAGCTGTGAAAGTTTCGTTACGGTATATTGGGCCTGAGAGAATCTGGCTTCCGTCGCGTATCCTGGACAAATCACCTTGTTGGGTTGCTGTCGGTGAACGTGTCATGTCAAGTGCGGCTTGTGCCATCATTGACACTTCGGACGGTATTTCAGCGACAGTATGGGTCGTCTTTTGCGTCTCTGGTGTTCCTTGATTGTTGCATGTGATTGGCAGGTTAGACTGACACTCAACCACACTTTGTGTCGGCGCTGTTGAGGTGCTGGGCTGAGTTGTATTCAAGGGACGACTGGCATAACCCCTCGAGTCAGAACTCGAGATTGATATAATGTCGATATCCCTTTGTCCTGATTTAAACTCAACTGCAATTGCTGACGAGGGCTGCGCGGGCTGAGTCAAGACCCTTGGCGAAGGACTCAGCTGAGCGTGATGAAGAGGCCGAGGCTCGAGACGGCGCAAAGGGGCATTAGAAATGGTGGTCTTTTGAGGATAATAACGAGGGCTAGAGAGGGAACTAGACGGTTGCGTGGGCTTTTGCGTGGGCTGATCAGACTGAGGCTGTGATTGGGGAGTAGGGTTGGGATTCGAACCATCGCCATGCCCGCGACGACCTGGTGTTTTGGCAGTTGCTGAATATTCGCTGTCCTCACCATCTCCTAATGCTATTGGCGAGCGGGTTTTACGAGGCAGAAACACAACTAGAAAAGACGTCTAGTTAGCAAGATATCGTTTTCTAATCTCTTCGCAAACGCACCATTTTGAAAGCCATCTGAAGAGCCATCAGGCTCATTTCTCGTTCCTTTCTTTGTTGATTCTGTTCCATAGGCTTTCAGGAACTTTCGAACTGATGATATGTTTTCAACCAGCTCACTGTGCACGCCTGCATCAAATGGACGCAAGTCGTTGGCGGGCATCCAGCCAAATGTGCACTTGTCCGGGATATCATGCCCGTCAAAATACATCACGGGGAATTCGCGCTGACTGACCTTGTCCTCTCCATCTTTGTAGCCTACCCGCCAGGAAAGACTTCCCCTACTCTTGTCGTGTTTGTAGCAAACTGGAAGAGTCTCAGCCAATCCAAAAGTGTCGAGCGTGCCGTCGAGGCCAACCTGCTGAAGATTCTGCAGCGGGAGTACAAGCACTGCTAGCCACTGTTTTGACTTCTTCCGGAACCCAAAGTACACCTTTCCTGGTCTTGGATCCGTGATGCCTTGAAATTTCTGGTGACGTGTTGACTCGCTGAGGCGGCTACGTAGCCGTCGAGTCTCGGGGCGGTCCTGGCGTTCTCTTGCAATGGGAGAAAGAGCCTTGGTTATTGTGAGCTAGTTGTGGGTTATCGAAGTTATTTGACTTGACCTACTTTTGGCTCTGCCTCACTGTTGTGGTGAGTCGTCGCTATAGTCTTGCGACGCTTTGCTCGGTTTGAGAGCGCTACTGGATTGCTCTCTCTTTTACCCTAACGCCACGAACAACGTAAATACTTTGCCTGATCAACAGGAAAAATGGGACTAACCCGCTGAGTTGCTGCAACGTAGTCCTCACCCAACCCAGTTTCGCTTAACTGTGCAGGTATACTTTGTTCCACCGCAGTACTCCCCGGCGAAGTGGTCCAAGCCTGCGATTCCAGAGAATCATCGGGATCCAAGGAGCTGTCCCTGTCTGCGCTGTCTCGCGTCAACGCAACGATGCGCTTAAGCCCGACAATGTCAACAAGTTCACAGCAGAAACTGTCGAAAGTTTTCTGTAGGTTCTCGTTGAAGTCTGTTTCGTAAGTTGATGCCCTCTCCGTGTACCTGATTTCGAGTTCTTTCAGCCGCTTGCCTTGCTCTATGGCCCGTTCCATGAGCTCCCATCGTGTGTCTGGTGGAGCCGACTCCACGTTAACTCTGAACTCGTCGATACGACCATTGATCTCGGCTTCCTGCTCCTGGTATTTCTCTGTGGGGGATAAGATGGCATCAAACAGCGAATCATAGTGCGCAACTATGTCCGAGATAGCTTGAAACTTGGCCTTGATGTCGTTAGGCATCTCGTAGGCAAGGAAACACTTATGGTGGTCAGACACCTCTGAGATTGGGGCGACTGTTGAGACGGTACAGGAATGGACACAGCGCCAGCACAACTTAAAGGCGCCCAGGACGATGGTGTTCACTGCTGCGTGACCCAACTCGGGCGACTCGATTGTTGGTGTTGTTGGAGTAGGAGTGAGATTGGAAACTAAAGTGTAGTGAGGATGCGAAGTTCATTTTCTCCTTTTTCAACACCTCTCGCTATCTGTGGCAGTGCTTGTCATCAGCCCCACCATCCGGCATAGAAATCTCTTGCCAACTTCCACATGCTTCAAACCCTTGTTCGTCACCGTATGGTGTGGGTGGGGTCGTGAGCCATCCGGTCACAAAGCCGGTGTCCCCGGCCCCAAGTCACCTACCGTGACACGCGCTTGGGGCTTACAAGACATTCTCATTGGATGCAGATGATGGCTGACTTGAGTGAACTTTGGTAGAGGCTAAGTTTCTGCAGCTTCTCGCGAAGCTGGCCGGGGTCTTTCTCCTTGAGAGGTGAGGGAAGCTCATGAATAGTTGCCTCTTATCTCAATTAGGTCAGACAAGTGGGAAAAGGCCATACTTTGTTTATTTTGGCAGGAAACTTAATTCAGCAGCTTTGACAAGCGTTTGTCGCATCAATGCTCAGGTCTTGGACGTAACTTGGTTATATTGATAGCCGAGATGACTATACAGTTCCAATATTTCATGCCTGTGCTGTATATTCCGTGTGTCGCTGGGTCGTGGTTCGCAATCTTGATCGGCATCTTGCCCTGCTCCTCAGCTTGTGCCCGAGCCGGCCCTACCTTGTGAGTTTTCGTTCTAGTCTTACCATAGCATTCAGCTTGCATGCTGGGTCGGAACTTGGCCGCACATTACCTATAATTAGGGGGTGTGATAAAACGACCACATGGTGTCTCGGCAGGCAAACCTTCCCCACAGCTGTGTGATATCGGTGGCCGTGAAGGGGTATGAGCCTAAAGCGGGCCTTGTGCCTGAAGCCCTCGCTCGAGTCGATGGCGCTAAACAAACCCGTTTCGACCGGGGGCGCACCCTTTGAGACAACACCCCCACTCCACTCATTTATCACGTACCTCTCATTCCCCCCTCACCATTATAAGGCGATGTTCACGCACATCAGTCCCCAATTGGCTGCATCTTAAAAGCCAGTACAGCGGAAAAGGGTGGCAGGCCCCCTTGGTGACCCCTTTCAAATCGACAAATGTCGAGATCCTTGCAAGTTACTAACCACATACACTAGTTGCTCATGACGAGGAGAAAAATCTCACAAAGAACTTCCCGGGATGGAACGGGGAAGCGGGAGGCCCTGGGTACGATTTGCCTCGTCGAAGAGGGCCAGTGCCAGGCTATCTTAATCCCTTGTCATCTAGGCTACTGCACGATTGCCTTGATGGTTTCAGCCAAGGAAGGGCGTTGGTCTGGGGGAACTTGGGCCGACACAGACACATGACTGGTTCAACAGTTGAGCCAGTCCAGGGCTGAGCAGAAGTTGTTTCCTTGGCGGCATCACTGGATTGATCACAATAAACGAGATGGATAAACCAAATCAGTGAGGCGAGCGTGCAACCATTCAGTGAGGTAACTGCATGAGTTCTTCTGCCTTTTTCTGCAGCCACCTTCGCTTCGCATTCCTCACCGGCTCTGGGCGCCTGGGCCTCTGCGGCTGGAACGAGCTAATAATGAATGGACTAACGCTGTTTGGTTTGCCGAGGACAGAGCAACCCACTTTTCCTGCGTCATCCAACAGAGCAATCCACCTTTTTTTTAGTTACCTAGGTTGAAGAAATCAGTGCTACTCTCCCCATACAATTTTCGTGGCAGCACCGGCGCTGTTTTTTTTCCACCAGCCTGCCTGTACAATAGGTAGCTCTGAGGGTGGCCACGTGACTTTGAAGGCCGGTCGGTTGATCCCCGGCCAGTCGGCTGAACCGACTTCTAGAGCTTCCCGCCCATCCCCTCAAGACAATGGATTAGGGAACATTGTAGCGCAGAAGATGAGCATATCAATAGGGGCAACCTAAGTAAGCAGAGCACCCCGCTTTCAAAGAGTCGGTATAGGTCGAGATAGGAAGTCCTGTGATTATTTTAGTTTAAGAATATCCCAGGGGTCTATCAGCCTGACATCGCACTGCCCGAGATCCAGCTGAACTCCTCTGCCGTCGACGACTGTATCTCCTACTTGGTCCATGATGGAATGAGCACCACCGGTGTATTGCGTGTCCAGATCGAGCATCTGGCTGAGCTGCTCAAGGCGAAAAACGCACTTGGCTCCCGGACAGTTGCAGAGCTCAACACATCGAACGTCGACATTGAGGAACACTATACCGAAGTGGAACAAGTCCAGACAGAGCGCGACGACGCCGTGCAGGTGTTTGAACCACTTCGACATACTGTGGCGTACTGGCGGAGGCCTACTATGAAGTTTAATGATGCCCGCGACTTTCTCGACATAGCCATAGTCATGGTCGACAAGGCCCGAGGAGATGGGCGAGCTCTTTGGCGGCGTGGTCCACACGGACGGCGTCATCATCGGACACCTTGTTGCGGGGGCCATCGGGGAGGAGGAGGCTGGAGATGCGGGAAGCATTGCTAAGAGACGGCTTACAGCGATCTCGTCGAATAAGGAGGAATGGGATAGTGCAGTATCGGGAAAGGAACAGAAATTTGAGTCCATTTTTGTTCCAGCCGCTTTAATGTCTTCATGATCCAATTTCCTCACGTCTGAATGCAACATCTTGCAGCATCTTGGTGGCGCCACTGGTGCAAGCCTCAGCCTACAGTAGTTGGATCACAGTATGGATCGTGAAATTCCCGGCCATTGCTTTGCTTGAAGAGACTTTGGAGATCGATGCAGAAGATCCCTCAACTCAGGTTGTTCACCTAGCTTACATAAAGCTGATTGATGGCATGCTGAAGGAGACCTCCTGGCATATCTGTTATTCGGCTACGCTCTATTTAACAGAATTTCATTTTCTAGCAACCCGAGCGTCTGTCTTATGTTGCCAGAGGTTCTGCTGGAGATGGTCTTGTCTCGGCTGAGGGGGACGCGTGAGCTCTACTTTTGGCATTGCACTAGAGCTTGCTGCGAGACTTCGGGACCGGGATCTCTGTTTCGGATATAACCTTCTGCTTCAACAGCTGCTTAATACAGCAGAGCACTCGATAAGATTATAGAGGATTATTTGTGTTCGTATTCTACTTGAATACGCCATCACTTCCTTTAGTCTTGGGGAGAATCGCGCCGCCGCTGTTCGTTGAACCGGTGTGTTTTTATTATTGGGGGGGGAAGGTATATATGTATCATGCCAAACCGGCGACGTTACATCTGGCATTCATCTACGAAGCGAATGGTTCTTACAATGAGGCCATGGAAATGTATCAGCAGATGTTGGAGTGGGCCGAAAGAATAACAACAATGCCTTTGTCCAAGAAGCCGGGTGGTGCCTTGTAAGGATCAGTCAGAAGAGGAGGGAACTATAGACGTAGTTGCCACTGAAGTGGTTCTTCGATCGACCTCAAAGACAGGGCTCTTATCTTTCCTAGGCCCCATTTCAGCCTCAGAATCATTTGAGATAAGATGATCATGACCGACCAACACGCCGCTTGCGCCCCTATTCGAGCTTCAGCAGCCGAAGATGGCAAGAAAAGTCGGATGGCAACCACAGTTTCCACCCGGAGGCTTTGGTATGTCACTTCACGGTTTAGTGACTCCCTGTGCCGCCGCTACTCCTCTCCTCTACCACGGCCCAGATAGTAACATCTGTCTTAAATGTGTTATATTATTAAGCACTTAGACCTACCTCTCTAAAATCAAATACATTATATAAAGTATAGGGTAGGATTATTAAAGTATATTGCTCTAACTTATAAGTAGGTATATAAGATTTAATCCTTAAACTAAGAGTAATTATAAGAGATAAGGGTATAAGTACTTAATAGTATAATAGCTCTAAATACAATATAATCCTATATTTGAAGAAGACAAATATATAGTGTCTTTGGCGTTTGCAAATAGAGACATATGCCTGGAGGGAGTTTTACATCGAAATTGATTTTAGAGGACTTCTGCCCTAATAGAGGCTTCAACTCAGCAGCCTGGAGCGCTTTACAGTATACGCATCGAATATCAGATAGGCTGCTCACTGGATGGGTAAGAGGCTCACTGTCGATATGAATCGTCTTTAATCCGTGTCTCGTAAGTCGAATGTTGGTAACTCTCACTGAGATGCAATGAGTTTTATGACATGATATATACATGTCGAAACAGCTTAGGAGGATAGTATTAATAGTAATAATACTAGGTTTTATTAAGAGATATTAATTTAAAGCGTTAGGGCTTATATTAATAATATTATATAAGAAACGTCTATAAATAACCCCTAGTACTATTAAAGGTTATAATAGGCCTAAGTATATATATATATATATTTTAATTTAAATATAGCATATAGTATTATATTAATACTATCTTCAGTATATATAAGTAAAAAGTTTAAAACAACCGGGACTTCATTCCTATAAAACACGCACCCCTCGATATTTCATAGTGGTAATATGACTGGTTTTATATCCTTAATTAACTCTCCTCCCCTTGTGCCTTGTCCCCTATAGCATCAGGAGTTAACACAGCTGACACCTTTAACGTTAACTTTAATAATAATAGCAAAGGCTGATAAGAAATGACTCTAGATGCTGTCGAAAGAGGAGCATTATGCGGAGCGCTTTACTGACTTTCAACGCACAGCGTGCACATTAGGAAGAGGTTCAGGGTGACCGCAAAGAGCGCTAGAATTTGCTTCAATGGAAGGTTGCTTGGTGGGCATTTCTTGCCCGAACATATTTTCAGGGCATGGATTCTTTGATCTAGGCTCCCTCTTCTGTCACACAAGGTTGGAGGTGCTCGATACTCCACTGAATGGATGTTGTAGCCAGAGAGTTCAGTTCTTCACCAGAATCTTCAACCTTGACATGATATCAACGATCAACTAAAAATACATTTCCTTGCGCACAACACAAGGCCTGAATCATCCGTGTTCAAGATACGCAGAGGGGAATTTCATAGAAAAAGTGACGGTCTCAGAGTAGAAGTGAAACAATAATACCGGATAAAATGTGAAGGAAGGAATCACGTTTGAAGTAGTACTAGTCGTTGACAAGCCTCTATCAACTTGAGATTTGCCATCTATCTGAATGGAGGAATTCTTCATCTCTGCTGCTACTCGAAACAGAACGTTAACGGGCCCTAAGACGGGATGGCTCGACAATACACGAATACCAGCTGGTCATTCCTCGATGAGTCTCCGCTCCCGCTCCAGTTTAAAGTACATCTTTTCGTCCTTGAAGAATTGAAGCTGCTCAGCCTGCTTGCGTTGGAGAAAGGACTGGCGCTCTGGAGACTCCTGCATGAATCTTTCCAGGAGCGGACGAATATTCTCCATGTAGAATAGCTCATAATCCCCCTCCGGGTGCTTGAGTTGTGTGTTGTGGTAGAAGAGATAGCACCAGAAGATGTCATGAATTGTATCAGGGTTCAAGAGCGCGGCAGCAATTCCCGTTTGGAACGGCATTTTCAGTTCCATCTTGTCCCACTCCTGCGAGAGGCAAGGCAAGATCCGAAGTGAGGCCTCGCGGTCTTTGACAGACGCAATGAGAGGTTTCACCTCTTGGCTATGCCATTTAGGATAATGAACCAAGTATTCGAGCTTACTGCCATTTAGCCAGAGGGGAGGCACTACGAACTGCGCCGGCATGACGTAGCTGAACTCCCAATCCAAGACGCCAACAAGTTGCACGTTTTTGTCGAAGAGAAGATTATTCGTGTGTTGTAGAATATCTCCATGCATCAAGACAAAGGGGCCCGTATTAGAACTAGAGTCGATCCAGTTATCAAGAATGAAGCGGCGGAAGTAGTATCTGGCATAAAGAATGTCGCGTCCACCCCGCTTGTCCATACACGGATCAGGCGATTTCTCCAGCTCATTATCGGAAAGCCAGAGAAGAAACTCGACAAATTCACGAGCTGTGGAGAAGGTCTTCTTTGGCGGAAGCTTTGCACCGGGGTCGAGTCCCTCATATTGCTGTAGGGCCACCTCAACGGAGAGGGGGCGGTGGAGGACTTCGATCTCATCCGGGTTGCGGGTGTGCAATGGTGGACCATCTGGATTTCGGACGCCGAGGGCTCCAATGGAAGGGAATTCAAGTTGACGTAGCTGAATATAAACGTCTGAAAGTTGATCGTAAAGGCGCTTGGTGAGTTTGGCGGGTTTGTAGAAGGTTTGATCGAAATCAGCAACCTTCCGGAACCCAAGCTCCTGAAGACTCTGCCCCTCAATGTATTCCATCACAATGAACGCTGTGCCAATTGGACTACCATGGCTAAAAGAGTACGCATGTACCTTTGGGACCGGAATAGTAGTTTTGGCGCTAACATACCTACTTCGGGACTTAGTCAAAGAATATCCTCCAGAGGGGGGCATTTGAGACAAAGCCGGTCTGACCTCATTGTTGCCAATTCGGCTTCCACTTTCTCATCTATCCAAGAGACGCGTATCGGAATGGATACTCGAACAACCCATCGATCCGGTGGCGATGTGTCGAATTGGACGAAATAACAGACATTGAATGAGCCATGTTTGTGGGGACGGAAGATTGTGCAAGGGTCGCCATCGTGATACGATGAAGCAAGGCGGCAGATGGTTTCGGGATCGATGGAATCGATAAATATCTGACGTTCCTTCTCCGCTTGATCCCTTAGTATGGCGTTCCTCATATTGAGGGCTGATAGTTGACGGTTGATGTTTGATGATTGAATGATGGAAGGTGACGGACGAAAGTGCAAGGGTCGGAATTGGGTAATCATGCTCTGGCACGTGACCACCCCCGCTCTTGCAGCCTGATTCTCCCAGAGGTACCTACCTACCTTACCTACGACCAACCGACTTTGGTGCTTCACACCTTTCACCTACGAATTCCTCGCCATCCAAACAAGATGGGTCGGTCGTCAAAGTCGAGCCGCAGTCATAAGTCGGAGAAAAGTAAGAAAGAGAAAAAACCCAAGCCGAACAAGCGTACCCGCTCGTCCCACTCCCCCACCACAGATCTATGGAACGCGATCGCCGATCTCGAGCAACGACAACAGAGTCTGGCGAGGGAATGGCAACTATTCACCGATCTCAGAGCCACTGCTGCTGATTTGCAAACCCGCCTCCGCGAGTCACAAGACACTCAAAGCCTACTGTCGTCGAGCAGCCTGGCCGCCCAGCAACGCCGAGGGGTATCACAACTCTCAGACGACCCGAGTCATCAAATCTACAACCAGTCCAATCGTCACCAACACCTTGCGAGAGAAATCGATACAATGAGAGAATCTATTGCCGAGTTTCAACAGCGGGCAGACGCTGCATGGGAGGCGATTGAGCAACATCAGGCAGAGATTGCACAATTAGAAAGGCGTATTGAGGAGCTCCAAGCAGCCAGCGCTGATGATGAGCATGGTCCCGGGTGGGGTGAGGGCACAGGCAACCCCGACGATGATGATGATGATGATAAACCACAAGGTAGCTACAATAGTAGCTACGTCACGACTGGTTATGGATACTATGTTAGTACAGCGTGAATAGGTAGCCTAGGACTCTATCTAAGTATATTAATTATATATTAACTAGTATAATAAGATTTATTAATTACTTAAGTTTAAAAAAAAAATATATTATTTATAATTTAAAGTCTTTTTTATATATTTTTTATTAGTTTTATATAATATTATTAAAGCTATTATAATATATATATATTAAGTTTTAATTAAGACTTTTATTTATATAAAATATTTATTATTTTCCCTTACCCTATTATCTACTTAATACTCTTATAAGCTATATACTTATATAAGCGCAGTATAATACATGTTAATTATAATAAGTTAGTATTAAACCACTTCCTGCCACGTATTACTTAACTCTTTACCATGGACTATTTTTATGATTTCGAGGTCACCGTCTCTATTGACTTTAGCCAGCCGAGCAAATGGGATAAGGTCTGGAGGCACTGTTTAACTAACTTGTATTCCTCCTGTTGCCTTTCCTAGTCCCTCGTATAAAAGTGACGGGCAGCACGACGCAAAGTCTCTTTCTCCTTGATAAACCCCTAAACAGATCTTGGCTGATAAAGAGGGCGCTGTATGATGCATTGGATACCAGGCCATTTCTAGGGGTAATTGCCGGTACTATGGATATCCTTAATCAGTGCAACCCTTGCAATTCCATCGCTGTTCCTTGCCGAGCAAAATCGGCAGTATCCAAACGATACCTCAGACGGTTCTTTGATCGTGGATCCAATTCAACTGTGTGTTGTCTAGTCTCAAGAATCTTAGTGAGCTCCAGGAGCAACATAAGTTAGGTCAGTCTTTTCCTGCTTGTTAGCAGATTCCAATTGCTTCCTATCCTTCCACCTCAGCAAATCCAGGGTGTATCATAGCCCCTAGGTAGTATTAATCATGGACCGCGTTAGATATGCCGATATACCTCGTCCTTAAACTCCGGGCTCTTTCTGCTCGGTGTCTTTCTGTGTAGGAAATTTTGGATATAGGCCGGGATCCTTCTGTGCACACACATTAAAAAATCGCCGCTCGTGCGTTCTAACTTCTCCGTGAGATTCCCTATAAGTGCTTAGTCTTACACATAAACCTCGAGGCAAGCAGGTGGTCCCTTTCGTACGGCGTTTTACAGTCTTAGGCGTTGACGCCGTCATGTATTGATACCTGCATCTTTTTCTATTGTGACTGATTGCCTCGTTTGTAGACGCTATTAAGGAGAGGACAGATCATTCGAAAGGGCTCCGGAATCATAATAATTGTATCTCTTCTTCACCACGATGGTTAATGCCCGCTTTATCCAAAAGCGCAAGAAAAAACACAACTTGAAGTAATCTGGGCCTCGAAGTCTTCTACAATGGATTTACGATCCCAAGATTAAATATTACATGAAGCAGCCAAATTAGCCTGCATCAAGAACATCATCAGCTGAAACAAAGACCAAAACCACCGCAGCCCTTTCCTATTAATCACTACCCGGTAATCGAAGTTAAGATGGGCGCAAAAATTGACGAAATAGGGTGAAATAACTCACTATAAGCCATCAGGCGTATAGACAGCTTAATTCCAGACGTTTGTTAATTACTTATACACTAGGAAACTTTCTAGAACTCATTCCTTCTCATAGACTCCGATGCGAATAACCTATCATACGAGCAAGTCAAATCCTATTCAAAACTCATTGATATGTACCACGAAGGTTTGCTGGCGGCATCTTGGCGGATTAAGATGGTCGAGCGAATCCGCTACAGTACCAGGGGCCAACGTGAGGAATGGATCCGGCAGGCGGGTTACAATCTATTTGAACTCAAAAGTGATCAAGTCTTCATCGACCTTCTCACTGATAGCGGTACCGGAGCGATGAGCGATCGCCAGTGGGCGGCTTTACTGATGGGGGACGAGACATACGCTGGGTCCTCTTCCTTCTCTCTCCTTGAGAGAAAGGTAAAAGCCCTGTTTGGCTTCAAGTACGTCCTTCCGGTCCACCAGGGCCGTGCCGCCGAGAACATTTTATTCTCCGTACTCGTCAAGAGGGGCAACATCATACCCGGTAACTCTCACTTCGACACCACACGAGCGCACATCGAATACCGGCATGCAACAGCTGTAGATTGCCCTATCGACGAGGCTTTCTGCATTGATAAGAATCATCCGTTCAAGGGCAACATCAACTTACAGAAACTCAAAGTCATTCTTGACTCTCAGAAACAAAACGTACCCATGATTGTGTTGACAGTTACCTGTAACAAGAGCGGTGGCCAGCCGGTATCCCTCGACAACATGCGTCGCGTCAAGGCACTCGCTGGGGAATACGGCATCCCCGTCGTATTCGACTCGGCACGGTTCGCGGAGAATGCCTGGCTCATTCAGAAGCGAGAGCCTGGATACTCCAAGAAGACCATCGAAGAAATTGTCTTGGAAATGCACCAGTGCGCGGACGCGATGGTGATGAGTGCCAAGAAGGACTGCAATGCGAATGCGGGCGGCATCTTGGCCATGCAACACGAACATTGGTTTCGACAAGCTTCTGAAAACGTTATACTTTTCGAAGGATTCACGAAATACGGTGGGATGGCTGGAAGGGATATGGAGGCCTTGGCCACCGGTCTCGATGAAGCCACGTGCTCGGACTACTTGGATTTTCGCATCAACCAGGTTCAGCGGCTTGGAGAAAGCCTGGCAGCAGCTGGCATCCCTATTCAGCGACCTGTTGGTGGCCATGCAATTGTGGTCGACGCGAGTATTTTCCTGCCTTGGGTCCCTAAGGGCCAGTATCCCGCTCAGGTGCTCGCTGTTGAGCTGTATCTTGAAGCCGGCGTGCGAGGCGTTGAAATAGGTACGCTGATGAATGATCAAGACCCGGATACGGGCCGCGATCGTCTTGCGGGGGCTGAGTTCATGCGTCTTGCGATTCCAAGGAGGGTATACACGAACGATCAGCTGGACGTCGTAGCCAAGGCGCTCATCAGCATCCACCACCGCCGGTCAACTATAACTAGGGGCTTTCGAATCGTAAATCAAGCTAAAAGGCTGAGGCATTTCACGGTGACTTTGGAAAGAGCAGAGGACGTTGGCGATGTTCCCACAACTACGGCGGCTAGCAGGAGCTTGCAGGACATTACGACAGCCTGAGGTGAAAAAGTTATGCCAAAGTGAGCTGTTGATTCAGGGTAGCTAGTTTGTGTTTCTGGTCCTTAGCTAAAAACTGATTTAGACTTTAGTCAATCTACATGTAAACCGAGTCGACCAAGTATGACGGCCTGGCTTATGGGCCAAGCCTAAGTCTGGTCACTAATCGACATAGTAGTTATAGAACAGAGAGAGGTGAGGCAGCTTTGCTCATAATTCAAGATTACGTCAATCCTTTAGAATCAATATCAGCTGTGAATTGTACAATCCAAGACTTTCAGAAGGCGGTCCATCGTTGACTGGTTGCTCTGGACTCCTGTAACCAAGAACGAGCAACTGTAATCAAGAGGAATGAGAACACAGTATGGAAGATGACGCTCGGGTAAACTTAATTTGCTTTGCTCTCATCATGACCGAAGAAGGGGATTGAGACGCCAAGTAATTCGCGTTGGTCGGTAACTTGGAGGGGGTTAGCCTGTTGGGCTGTGGCAATCCATCCGAGGGCTGAACCGATTCGCTTCCATAGCACAGCTTGCACACGTCAATCTATTTCAACACTAGATGCCACATATTTGGTACAACATGAAATCGGGACCAAATAACTGCCCTTTCCTCTTCCCTGCTTTCTCCAACTTCTCGGATCTATTCATGAGCTCTGGCCGAGAACAGCACTTACCGAGCTGCGTGAACGTGTGTTGAGCTCGGCCCGGCTACTCACGCAGAAGAAAAGATGAAGATGACCACAAAGGTTTGGAGGCTTTCGATGAAGGAGGGCCAAATCGGCGGCCTTTGTCGTAGACGGCGTAGGGTGAGGAACTGCGAGAGGGGTGATCAAGGAGACCATGACGACATTAAAGGTCGTATCTGGAGTTATGAGCAATATAGCCTGCACGACTCGAAGTACCAGCATCTCCAAATATGGACGCTTCCATCTACTACCATATGCAACCCATATTGCAATGGTAGTTAGCGTTCGTGAAGCAGTAATGACCGTGACCGTTATCCCTGTAAGTCATTGACACTCGATATTCGCTCTGTCATTACCCACTTGTTGTCGGCATGTTGTGGAAAAACTGGCGAAAATTAGCTGTCTACATGCCTGCTAGCGTATCTCCCTGGGCTGTCTCCCGTTCGGGCTTCAGTGCTAACGCCTAACAAATCCGATTATATGCAAAAATGGGTGAAAATGCGAGGTTTTTTTTTTTTTTTTGAAAAAAAAAAGAAAAGAACATAGGTAGGCGGGTTTCGACAGCCACGCACCTTGTATAAAACTCGCCTCGTGCTTGCCCTCTTGTTTTTCTCTTGGATCAGATATCTCCTATAGTCATCTTATTTATCATAAACCTGAAAAAAACTAACTTAAACCCCGGCTCGTGAAGCAAAGTCTTAAAAGAATGCCACGAAGCTCTGCACGACTACAAGGCTCCGCCAACGATAGTAGCCGCGCCACTCAAGCGTTTGCCGGGGGTACGAGGCGCCCTTCTATTGGAGCTAGCTCTGACCGCGACGAGGATGACATATTCGGTGACTCGGGCTTGGAAGAAATCGAGGATTCGTGCAGCGAGGAATCAGATCCATCTTACAGACAAGAGACTCAGGAGTCAAGTGTCGACGGTTCCAGCGTTGCTTCAGATAGTTCCATGGCAGATGCCAGAGCGCCACCATTCTCCCAAACACCCGAGACTTACCAGTTAAATGCGACGAGGCATCGCATCAAAAGGCCCCAGTGGCGTAGAACCTCTAGATCTATGGTCGCATCGACCTTAGGGTCCACTGCAGCTTCTTCTCCCTGCGCGCGTTTGGGAAGTCATGGCAGAAGATTAGGTCCTGGCCAAGACTCTTCGCTTTCAGATAGACTAGAAAATGCCATAATGGCTCTTGGTCAATTGAAGGACTGTCTAAAGGGTGTCGCGATGGACATTAGTCAAGTAGATTAACAGGCAATCGCTATTCTCATCACAAGTGTTCGTCAAAGAATGAGACTCAAGAGTGGGATTTGCCTCTCGTATATTGGTCCTCAGGGATGGTGACAATGCCACGAGTAATATTATAAATATATTCGATCTCATCTATTAATTATCCCGACTTTAACTATAATAAAGAATATATTTCTAGCATATTATAGTATTAT
>NKCI01000205.1:0-70806 GCA_003946985.1 Fusarium duplospermum | reverse complement strand
GTTTTGTGGAGAAGTTTTCTGGGCACGTGATGGGGGACAGTTCAGGCCGTGACACTAAGATATTAATAATCTTATAGCCTAAGATATTATTAGAGGTATTAAATATAATATTAAATTATTTTAAGTTAATAATATATTTAAAAACCTTATTATAAATCTCTTAATAAAACTTAAGAAGAATTCTTATAATAATAATATAGCTAAGGGGCTTTTAGCTAGGCTTAATATAAGTAAAGAAATAATATTAATAATAGCTCTTAAAGAGGCTAAAGGGGTAACTATTAACAATTATAATAGCGGCAATATTATAAGTAAAATTATAGCTCTTATCTTAAGAGAAATATTAAATTCTAACCTTTATTATCTTTTTTTATATTACTTTAAAGTATAAAAGAAAATAGCTAATATTATCTTAAGCTTAATACTCTTATTATTATTTAGCTTATTATTTATTATATATAATAAAATACTCTTTTAGCCTCTTAATTAAGGTTATAATAAACTCTTTTTAATAATAATAATATCTATATTATTTATTTTTCTTATAGTTAAAGCATCTAAGGTTAATAAATTATTACTAAATAAAGGTAATATTAGTTTTAATAGGCGATATCTTTTTAATAATACCCTTATAGAGGAAAATAATAGAGATTTTATATAGCCCTATATTTATATAATATGCCCTATAAAGTATTATTTTAGGAAAATTATAGGTTATATTATATATATATAATATATATATATATATTTTCTTTTTATACGTATATATATATAACTCAGTTGTATATCCTATATAATATCACTAGATGGTAAGTGGTCTAATACTTTCACGCCTTTTATCTCTAACCTCTATTAGTTCGCGGAACCACTCTATCATCGACTAGAGTCCGCTTCTTCTCCTCTGTCACCACAATGGAAAAGACATTTGGATTCGGTTCCGAATACTGGGTCAAGAACCTCGTTTCGCAAGTTCGATTCAGCGAAGCTCTCGAAAGTCTCTGTCGTTGTCTCCGCCAAGAGAATTCGGGCATCATGAATCCCGTCTTTATCGAAATTGGTCCCCACGCAGCTCTCAAGGGTCCGCTTGGACAAACTCTAAAAGCCCTGAACCTTTCTAACTTCGAGTACGAGTACACGTCAGCGCTAGTTCGTCTTCAAGATGCCTGCCAGTCTGTCTTCTCTGCGGTCGGAAAGTTGTTTGAGCTGGGCTACCCTGTAAATGTTGACACTGCCAACTCTCTCGGATCGCCAGCACTCCCCTCCAAAGTCCTCTCAGATCTGCCTACCTACTGTTGGGACCATTCAGCCAAATACTGGCACGAATCTCGCCTCAGCAAGGAGTATCGGCTGCGTCAGCATCCCTATCATGACCTGTTGGGCCTGCGAGTCATCAGCGGCAACTCGATTGATCCCACCTGGCGACAAATCCTGAGCGTCGATCGTCAGCCATGGCTTGCAGACCACGTTATTGACGGTTTTAAGATCTTTCCGGGATCAGGCTATGTCTGCATGGCCATTCAAGCAGCATGGCAACTTGCCGAGGACAGCAATAAAGCCGACAAGATCAGCCACATCAAACTTCAAAATGTTCGCTTCATCAAAGCCCTGGTGATCCCAGATAGTCCCGACACTGTTGAAGTTCAAATCATCCTTCGCCGAGGCCCCTCATCCTGGCGTGAGTTTGTTGTTGCGGCACTTTCCGCAGAGGGACAGTGGTCTGAGCACTGCCGAGGTCTGATCACGGCTGAGTACGGATCACAAGAAAACGAAGTAGAGGGAACCCGAGAGGAGGATATTGCTTCAGATATACGGGCCAAGAGGGTGCAAAACGCTCGCGACTCATGCAAGACAGAGGTTGATCATGACTCCATCTACTCCAACCTCGGGCGCAATGGAAATGTCTACGGTCCAACATTTGCTGACATTGTCCATTTGAACCTCGGGGATCATGAAGCGGTAGCAACGGTCCGTGTCCCGGACATCCAAAGTCACATGCCTGGTCAGTTCATGCAGCGTCACCTCATTCATCCAACCACTTTGGACGTAATCACGCATGTATTTCTCCCCCTCCAAGCCATCTATCACAAGTCGGGATCTGTCATGCCCACATCCATCGGAGAGATTATCATTTCACCGACTATTCCGAACAAAGCTGGACGAGAACTCGAGGTCGTGGTTGGCTTGCTTGCCACTGGAGCCAAGATTGCCGTCCTTGAGAAGGGACAGACTGATCTACGGGCGGAGCCAGTTGTGAGCATGTCTAATCTTGAGACTGTTGTTATCGGAGAGGGGCAGAAATCGTCTGATGAGGAGAATGGGCGAAATACTGTTCTTCATGTCGACTGGGAGACAGACGCCGACTTCTTCTCTGGACCATCATTGAGACCGACGACACCACCTGGAAAGGCAGCTATCGATCATCATGTCGTCCTCGCGCGAGGTGCAGCTCTACACATCAGATCGTGCATCAACAACATTTCACGAGATGATGAGGCATTTGATCCATCATCCCTAACAGGCTACCGAAAGCATCTCTTCAAATGGATGCAAGACTACAACGCTTCACAAGCGAGCAAGATGCTGCTAGCGGACGTCTCCATGATCTCGGCTATCGAGATCCTCTCCTCGCTCCCGAAGCTAGGTGTGGAGGGAGATCTCCTCTCCACAATCGGCCCGAATTTGATCTCCATCGTCAAAGGAGAAATGGATCCTTTGCCACTTCTCCTTGAAAAGGGTAGACTTGGTCAAGTGCAGGAGAATATTGAGACGGGGCGAAAACTCGGAGTCCATGTCAATCAGTATCTTTCGTCTTTTGCGATCAAACGGCCTCGGATGAAGATTTTGGAGATTGGATCAAGCACTGGTTTCCATACTGGTGATATCCTCGAGGCGTTTGAGGGGCGAAACATTCAGTCTTATGACTTGACCGACGCATCACTTTCGCTTCTGCAGGAGCTCAAATCTCCCTTTTCGCAACATGAGGGCGTCAACTTCAAGGCCCTCGATATCAATCAGGATCCACTGAGCCAAGGATTTAGCCCTGACTCTTACGATGCGGTCATTGTCAACAATGTGCTGCGCATCGCGAACTCACTGGATGAGGCTGTCAAGAATGCACGCAAGCTTCTAGTCCCAGGCGGCGCTCTTGTGCTCCTCGGGATGAGGGACCCGTCACCAACATACGACCTCATTTTCGGTATGATGGAAAGCGCGTGGTCCAGTATGTCTCATTTCTCTCATTCTAAACGCCATTGCTTACAGATTGTTTAGGCCAACATTCTGATCAACTGCCACTACCTTCACCAGCCGAGTGGGAGCAGCTCCTTTCAGCCAACAGCTTTAGTGGTCTCGAGCCAGCGACAAAGTCTTTTGACAGGGTTGGCCAGTCCTGCTACCTCTTCATCTCAACTGCCCTCGCTTCTACAAAGCCCAAGAGAATGCCAATCAACATCATTACCAACACCGAAGGCAAGCTCCTGAACTTTGCCGGCCAATTCTCATCGATTTTGGCAACCAACGGCATGGCCTCCTCTATTTCCGGCCTCACCCAGCACAAAATCGTCCCAGAGTCTCTATACGTCGTTCTTGACGAGGGATCCGATCCACTCTTGGCAAACCCGTCGTCTACAAGATTCTCAGAGCTCAAGACACTCGCTCTCAAGGCAAATTCTGTTCTCTGGGTCAGCATGAGGGCAGATGGTGCAAACTCTTCCTCGACAGCTGATATGAACATGGTAACTGGCTTCAAAAGGGTGGCACGCAAAGAGAATGAATCGCTGAAGTTGGTTTCACTGGTTGTGAGACAAGACTCTCCTTCGAACTTGGAGATTTTGCGCGTCATGCTTCGCATCATGGATATTTCTTTCTATCAGCAGAGAAACCCTACTTGTGAGCTGGAGTACGAGTATAGCGACGGCAGAGTGCTCGTTCCCCGAGTCAGAGCGGCGGCAAACTATCAGCGATGAACTCAAAGCAAGACAGACGAAACCACGACCGAGGTCGCGCATTTCTTTTCACCAGAGCGACCTTTGAGGATGGAGATTGCAACACCGGGGCAGCTGAGTAGCATTCGATTCACTGAAGATTAACCCCATGCTGCCTTGGGCCCATTAGACGTTGAAATTGAAGCCAAGGCTTATGGTGTAAACTCAACCGATGTGGACACGGCTCTCGGTCATACCAAGGAGCAGGCCAAGGAAACCGCAACTTCAGAGTGGGCTGGTATCATAACGATCTTCTCTATCGGTTATCCCGACTTCAACTATCATAAAGAACACATTTCTAGCATATCATAGTATTATATCCCGATGCTAATATAGTGGCCTTTTTTTTAGCCTTTTTATTACCTATAGTGGGCTATAGGTAGTCGAAGCCTTGTGCCTATCTATATAAGGGGTATTTAATTGCTTTGACCTCTATATAAGAAATAAGAGAAAATTATTACTTCCTACTTAACCGAAAGATTATAATCCCTGAACATTACGTCTACTAGCCCTGAGCAGGAGCGGTGCAACGAGGCACCTGGGTCACAGAGAAGCTTTAGAGAAAGAGCTTGAGGCTCTTGGTGCCAAGCTTTATCTCCCGGCTTGCGATATTACTGGTGGGACAAGGTCCAAGAGGTGGCCAAGTGGTGTGTGGACAATCTGCCTCCTGTCAGGGATGTCATTCAGTCAGCCACTGTGTTCCAGGTTTGTTCCATCCCCTTTTTTGCACCAGTACCTCGCTAACTCGTGGGCAGGATGGTACTTTGGAGAACATGGATGCCCAGCTGTTCAACGGAGCAGTTCGTCCAAAGCGGATTGGCACTCTCAACCTGCATTCAGCCTTTGCCGGCGATAACCTCGAATTTTTCGTCATGGTTTCCTCAGCGGCAGCAATCCTAGGAACCAAGGGACAAGCCCGCTACAACTCGGGCAACTCATTCGAA
Organism: Fusarium duplospermum; assembly: GCA_003946985.1. Taxonomy (NCBI): domain Eukaryota; kingdom Fungi; phylum Ascomycota; class Sordariomycetes; order Hypocreales; family Nectriaceae; genus Fusarium; species Fusarium duplospermum. The sequence continues at coordinate 65,879 of NKCI01000205.1, read as the reverse complement.
GAAGGTTTCGCGAGACAGCAGCTGGCAGCTGGATCCAAGACGCACTTCACGACAATCATGCCTGCGCTAATTGGTGGTTCTGACGCTGATACGACTGGTCCAGAGCGAAGACAGATGCTATTCAGACAAGGTGCCACAATTGTGGAGTTTGACGAGGTTATTTCCCTGGTTGAGTATGCGGTTGGCACGCAAGCTCCTCGTGATGGGTATTCCTAGTTGATTGTCGGCATTGACCCCAATGCGATCCCTAACGACGAAACTTATAACTACCCATTTTTCACCGACATCCTTCAGACAAAGGATGCCACTGCATCCACCGACGATGATGCACAGCAGGCACCAGCGACTCTCAGCCAGAAGCTCGCAGCTGCCAACACTCCCCAGGAGACTTATGATGTAGTCTCCGAAGCCGTGACGACAAAGATCCGAGAACTCATCGCCATCGGTCTGGATGACTTGAGGTTGGACGTACCTCTTCCTGATCTGGGTATTGACTTCCTTGTTGCCATCGAGATCAAGAACTGGATTGGAAGAGAATTTGAAGCGCCGTTGCAGACGTCTTAGGTCCTGGATGCTTGAAGTATCACCACCCTGACAGACACAATCTTGCAAAAGTCCAAACGTATCAGCAAGAACAAGACGGATGATGTTAGCAATGTTGACAAGGATACTCTAATGACCAACGGATCAAGTACCGACACGTCAACTACTAACGGGCCCGAGCAGCAACGTATTAGACCAAGTCCAAAAGTCAGACAAGAACCATGAGTTGGTGCAGGTCAACGGCCACCCCAAACACGGCTTTGACTGTTGCGCCGCATCTGAGGAACTGCCAATCCTGCCTCTACTGGATCTCGACACGGTTCTCGACCTCTACTTCGGAGCCATCAAGCATCTTCTAACGCCACCAGAACTCGAGCACATGGTCACATTGCTACAAAGACTCAGTGAGCCCGGCGGTATCGGCAGAAAGCTCCATGCTAGACTCATGGACCGTTTCAATGACCCATCCATCGACAACTGGCTCTTCAAGCCATATTTGGAGACCATCTTCACAGGACGGAACTACCCTGTATCGCCGTTCAGCACTTTTGCCGGCAGCGACACACTGAGCAACTTTCCCCACAGACAAGCAGAGAGGGCGGCCATCATTTCGCTTGCAATACTTGAGTTCAAGCAGAAGCTTGAGAGCGGAAGACTAGAGCCAACCGTTATCGGTGGTCGACCTCAATGCATGTATCACCATGGATGGTTGTTCAACTCTTTCAGAGAGGCTCTTCCTGGTATTGACGAGATGCGCAAGATGCCTTCTGAGAACTACATTGCTGTTCTTAGACGGGGTCACTTGTTCAAGGTCAACTTGATAGATGAGCAGGGTCAGCATGTTCCGTTTGCAAAGCTTGAGTCTACCTTTCAGGCCATCCTGGACAAGGTGGATGATGATTCGTGGGTTGGCATTCTAACAGCAGATGAACGGGACTCATGGGCAGAGGTACGTAACCATGTCAAGAGTGTATGCTCGGTACACTAACATCGAGTAGATGCGACAAGTCTTCAAGAACCTGAGCCCAGAGAACAAGCGATATCTCGACATGGTTGAAGGTGCCGCATTTGTCGTGAGTCTGGATGACGGCGCACCCACCACCCCCTTCGAGAGAATGAAGAGCTGGCAACTCAACGATGGCTTCAACCGTTGGTTTGACAAGGGCCTCAAGTTTGTCGTCTATTCGAACGGAGTCTCTAGATCCATCGTTGAACACAGCATAATCGACGGCATAACGGTACGAGAGTTATACGACGCCACCAGCTCGGCCATCCTTAACTATCGACAGGACGGTCCAGATACGCTCGATTAGCGAAACGGTGTGGATGAGATCAAGTTGGAAGAGTACACTTGCCAATCCTCCCCGGCAATTAACGAGCGCATCACACATATTCGAGCTCGATATCTGCAAGAAACATCCATCATTGGCTTCACGACATGGGAATGTATCGACTTTGGCCAAGAATACCTACAGCGTCACAAAGTTCCCGCAAAGGGCATCTTTGAGACGATGGTTCAATTGGCATCCAAGTACTTCCTTGGCGAGAACCATCCTTGTTGGAGTGCCATCTCCATGGGCCACGCGCACAAGGGTCGCCCTGAGATCATTCAGACATACACGGCCGAGCTCAAAGCCTTCTGCGATGCAGCCGACGATTCTTCTATCGAAGCTCAAAAGCGACAGATATTGCTATTCGCCGCTGCGAGAAGTCACGTCGCCAACGTCAACCGCGTACAACAAGGCAAAGGCTACGAACGAACAATGTCAGCCATGCAAACCGTTCTCAAAGAAGACGAGCAAATGCCTGCGATCTACAATGATCCAACTTACATCAGCATGCGACCACACTGGCTGATGACGGGTTCCACTGATCTCGGAGGTTCTGGAGGTGGCGAGTTCGGTATGGTTCTGAGGTATCCAGATTCAGTGTGGGTTCAGTATGTGGTTGATGCCGCTTCGGCCAAGTTTTCAATCGTTACTGGGAGGGATAGGACGCAGAGGTTTTGTGAGTGTATGGAGAGGGCGGCCAAGTTGATTCATGAGCTTCTTGAGGTGGAGTGACACAGTTTAGCACGGTTATGATTTCACATGAGTTACGGATTGTATGAGTATAACATTATATCGGGCATGAATACGAGTTCTATTTGCCATTCTAAGTTGCACCGAGTCGTCAATAAGCGGAAGATGCTAAGTGAACCAGTATTATCTTCAGCAGATTGGCTTCGCGGCTTTCATGTCCGTTCAGCCCGACTAAGACGATGACAACGTCATCACCTCAACTCAGTGTCCAGACGCAGCATCAGATCCAAAGCGGCCGGCAATCAAAGTGCCTAGGAAAATTCCTCCCAAGACTGACAGAAAGTAGCCGACGTTCATTGTCATGACAGCGATCATCCTATCGACCAGTGTTAGCGCAAGACATCCTTGAACTACGTGCGAAGGACCCAACATACAAGAGATATCCCATACCACTAGTAACGACTTGGAACAGGGCGCGGCTCGTCTCGGTGGCCATGCGGAAAGGGTGGTTGGCTAATTGTTCTCTCAGGAGGTCCGCCGCTGACATGTTGGAACTGTACGAGTCTCTCGGTAGAACGACTGCATCGGGAGAGCTAAACAGTGTGCGCTTGACAGCATTGAGTATCTGGTGTATGACAGCGAAGACGATCAGGAAGATGCAGGTTCCAGCATAAGTGCCATCGCTGGAGGGAGTCCAGGCCGAGGAAAAGAGTGGTGTTGTGACGGCACGGAAGAAGACCATGGCCATGTCGCTGGCTGGCATCATGGACGAAGAATGAGACATGTCCATGTCGCCCATCGACGTAGACATGGAATCGGAGACTGAGGTGGCTGTTGGCATTTCGGACATGGCTGTGCCCATTGCCATTGTCATTGTCGACATGTCCATCTTGAAAGAGTCAAAGAAATGTGTTTTTTCTTATAGTTGAAGCCGAGATAACTCAACTAGAAGATCGTTATAAATGAAGCCCGGCCGAGATGTGATAATTGAGCCAGAAGATGGAAAGAGTCACAGTCAACGAAAGCATTCAAGGTTCTAAGTCAAGCGGTGAAAGAGTAATAGAACTTTTGGTCTCAGGGGTATGAAGCCTCGGGCATAGGTATTAATTGAGGGCTCACCGGAGCGACAGCCTCCACTTGTCAGCATTAATCAAGTAACAGGTGATTCGTGGTCGTCATACGCGAGGTGGGCATGTCAGCCGCGAGAAAGGTTCGCCATTGGTGATTCCCTTGCAGATATTTGCCGTCTCGCCGTGACTTTGCATGGGTTCTCGAACTGGTGGTGATAATTCTGGATGGAGAAATTCCAAGGTAGTATTGATCAGGCTACCTTGGTGGCTCAACCCGGCTAACCAGGGATTACTCTGGATCATCGCGTGTATTAAACCAGTCATGACCCTAGGAAAACGTGCGCAAACGTGCGCAGCCGGTCAGCCCGGAGCAACGGTTCGGTAATCTAGCCAAGAGGACCGGACTGACTACCTAGTTTAGTGCACATGAAGTACAGTAGAGTCGGGTTTTGGTGAAGAGTTGGCCGGGAATAAATACACGAAAGGGAGGCGTCTGGACTACTCACCTATACCCAGGTGCCCGCCCAGTCTTCTTTGACAAGTTGGAGCAATACAGCTCACTCGATTACCTTAAGTTTACGAACCAAGTCGACATGGATAAACACATCGAGCGCCGTGCAACACCATGGCTTGACAAGCCACTGGTATTCTCTGGCAACTACCGCGAGTATGAATGCATGTTCAACGAGACATCGCAATGCGACTACCAGAAGGGCTACTGGAGATTCTGGTGAGTCTAAAGTCCCTGAGTGACCACATCTGAACGTCGACTAACGCGTCTCTCAGGTATGAAGCCGATCACCGCTATGCACTACCTACCGTCGCCTTCTTCCTGGCAAGCATTCTCGTCTTTGTTTTGGTCAACGCTGCAGGAAGCTTGACCCCTCGGAGGGTCCAACAGACGAGGCCTGTGACAAAGACCAAAGCGCTGTATCGATACCTGTCATACCGAACGCTCAGAATCCCAGCTCTGGACTGGAACTCGGCACCCATCGGCCTGCTGGCACTGGCTGCTGTCGGTACCGTCTTCTTCTTCGCCATGACGCTTGGTCCGAAACCGTATTATTGGCCCAACACGGACGATGTCGACTACGGGTCTTCGCCGCCCATCGCTACAAGAACAGGTTGGATGGCTCTAGCCTGCCTGCCGTTTGTGATAGCCACAACTTCCAAGACCAACTTTATCACTTTGGTAACTGGTGTATCACATGAGCGGCTTCAAACATTCCATCGTTGGATATCCTACGCGTTCTTTGTGCTCTCCCTCATTCACACCTTCCCATTTATCATTTACAACATTGACAAGGGGATGATGGTCGATATGTGGAAAACTACCGTCTTTTACTGGACTGGTGTTGTCGCCCTTATTGCCCAGGCCTGGTTGACCTTTGCCTCGTGGGGGCCGCTGAGGTAGGTGACGCTGTAACCACAACGTCGAGGATAATGACTGATGTATCTACACAGGAGTCTATGTTACGAGTGGTTCAAGTTCACTCATTTCGTCGCTGGGCTCGTATTTGTGCTGTTCTTGTTCTTCCACTGCGACGCTACACTCACAGCATGGTATGCTGCCGCCACCCACAGCACTGAACAGAACTCATGACTGACCATCTACAGGGACTACTTTGCTGCTACCGGGGTTTTGTTTTCTTTGTCTTGGTTGTATCGACAGACGCGCATCTACTTCGAACACGGTATAAGCCATCACGCCGAGCTTACTCTTGCTTCCAACGGCTTCATTCGAGTTTCTGTGCCGACCAAGGCAACCTGGACCGTCGCCCAGCATTACTTTGTCCGTTTTATGGGTCTGGGTCCCCACGCTTTGACACTTCACCCGTTTACGGCCTGTTCTCTGCCTTCCAGGGACGCCAGGAGTGGACTCGACGAATCTGAGCTGGTCTTCTTCATTCGCCCTTGTGGTGGGTTCACGGCTCGGCTGGCGCATTACACCGAGCTGAAGACGAACGGCAAGATGAGGGTATTGCTAGATGGCCCATATGGTGGTGTTGATGCCACAGCTATTAACGATAGCCAGCGCATGCTTGTTATTGCTGGTGGATCTGGTGCGGGCTGGATCCTACCTTTCATCACGGCTTATCTGGACCGTCAACTCCGAGCCGGGCCTCTTGCAGATGGAGATTCACCCCGATCACTGAAAGTCATTTTGGTCACGCGCGACTTTTTGACTACCACTTGGTTCGAGGAGGAGATCCAGTATTTACTAAAGTCACGGCCAGAAGGGCCAACAAACGGACTTGAAGTTAAAATATACTACACGGGCCCGGAAGAGAATGAAGAAAACCCAACACAGACGGGACAATTCTCAAAGGCATTGGATCACCCAGAAAAGACGTCTCAGTCGACACATACACCAGCCATACCCACACAAGAGACAGATGATGGTCAAAACACCAAACCAAGTCTCGAGTCAAGCATCCAACATTTCAAATCAAGGCCCGATCTGGCGGTAAAGGTGGAAGAAGAGGCCAGGTCGTGTGGTGCCGGTCAGTCCCTCGGCGTCTTTGTTTGTGGACCTCTCAGCATGCAGAGTGATGTTTCGACTGCCGTGGCGCGTGAGCAACTGAGCATAGCAAAGGGAGGTACAGGAGACGTATTGTTGCATCTGGAACATTTCTCCTGGGCTTAACATGGAGGCGAGTATTCGTGAGTCGAGGTAATCACTGGTCGGGAGGCTGCAGTTGAGGGCGGGCGTTATTCCCTGTAGTACAGTTTTTGCCAATCGTAAAAACGACACAAAGGATTAATCTTAAGTAATGCGAAGCGGATAAAGAAATAAGGTGATAGAATAATGCTAGGTTTATTTTTATATTTTAAAATATTTCTCTAAATTATTTTATATTCTTTACGTACTTGTCTCATTAGATGTGAGCGACTCACTACATGACTTTTCATCGTCTGTTTTCTTTCCTACTTTCCATGTATCAAGAATGCCTCGTGAAGGAGCAGATCGTGTCTGGGCCCCCTCTGACCGCTGTCCATTCCTCGAGGATCATCAATGCCCTCGAGAATGGGCCCGTCTGGAAGACGCATGTTGCTTAGGGCAGGGCCAGGAACGAGTTAGAAGATAGGTCCAAGCGTGCTACTCGTATAAAAGCCATTCAAGTCTTGTGGGTCTTAGACGCTACAAGGCGAACTACATGGATAATTGATACCTCCTGAGCTTCACTGTCGACTTAGTGAAGGATGACTACAAGCAAACACTCACCCAGCAGGACTCATTGAGAGGCTACCTAGCCCAACGTCTGGGGACAGAGTTGGCATCTTCACAAATCATCCTCCAAGTAAGGTATAGCTCCTGACATCCACAATCCAAGCTCGACCCGCGTCCTGAATTGTCGCGAGGTTCAGACGTAATAGCTACATAGAACTCAGTAGTATTAATACGATGGACTCTCGTTTTGTCTAAATACTAGATATTGCTTTTTGTGTTTTCTTGGCTTCCATTTTGCGTCCTTCAACATGAAGGGCAATTCGGAAAAACTCTCGACCGAAATTGCATCCAGATGCCTAACCCGACGCCACACACATCTAAACTTCATTCTCTCACCACCAACATCACTTCCAACATGGCCGACGATTCCCTTGGGCATCTAGGACTTTTACCCCAGTGCGGTATTTGCGACGACGCGATATTGAGGCATGAAAGAGTCATAGCCTGTACGTAGGCTCGGTCGCTAGCTCTCGCTTCCAATGTTGACCTTTTCTCGCAGTGATTGGCGACAGAGATTCAACGTCCTACCGCGGCCACACCCGGCCATTTCCCTTCCCACAGGCGGGCCATACAATCACCAGGGTCGACGGCTTTTTACAATGTCGCTACCAGGGGTGCACGGGATGCGCCAAGTCGCCCGAGTTCATACCGATACACTGCGACTGCTGTGAAATTTTCAAAGCAAACTGTCATATCGAGGACGCAGATGTGTTATCCCGGCTTTGGACATTTGCCGCGTGGAAAAAGCCATGGCGGGGAACACTGCCCATTCACCTAGCTAACCGGGGCATTGACCTGGACATGTTGAAGAGAACAGCACGGTTTGCGGGGCTTCCGCTACTGTGCAAACTGCCGATGGAGCTGCTCGAGATGATCCGAGGCTACTCTCAATATTCGTTGTTCTGGAGGTGTATCTCAGTACTTCTATTGGCTAACCGCGTATCTGTCACTGGTCCGGAGCCTCTTATGATTATGCCGTTAAGCCAGATTCTATCATGGGAACGCAATGGCAGTCTCAGCCATGGCACATCCGAGTCACTACCTCCGGCAATCAGGCTGACCATCAACTCGGGCGGCATAACCAAGATCGAAAGCTTATCTTGCGAACAACGGTACTCAAGGGAGTGTTATGATCACTCCTTATTCATCGTCTTACGTCGAGAGCTTATTTCGGATGTCACCGCGCAACTTCAGGTATATAAAATCCTTCATCCATCTTCAATTCATATCGCTTATTTCGTTTCCAAGAATGGCCTCCTACGTCTTCGCCTCCCCCCCAGGATACGCTCACTTCCAATATGGAACACGCCGGACCCCCCCAACTTGTCCTTCTGTCTGGCTCGTCCAGCTGTGATCTCCAAATGGACGCGCTTCACTGCTGTCGAAATGGACAAGGTACGGGGCATCACCTTCTTCTTCTCATCGGGTTGGATCAAGGGCATTCATGTCCACCACTCGGAAGAATCATCTGCCCAATGGGCCTTTGAGCGCTTCTCGAGAAGGCCGCGAAGGGTCTTGGTCTGGATTCATTTGGCAATACCGAAAGACGATCGACTTCTCGTTCTTGGGGTCCGCGAGCACCCGGACATGGGATATAACATCCTTGCTCGAACACAACTGAGTGGTGATGCCATCCTTGGAAGGCACATGCGAAGCGGGTTCAAAGACCGTTGCCTGGCAAAACAAGCCCCCATCACCTTGATTCATGGCGAGCCAGGAGAAAATCGCGCCGTGCCTTACTTCGGGGCCTATTCCGCATCCGCCCCATGCCCAGGACTTCCCAGGCGTTTTCCCGTGCAGAGCCCTGGTCCCAGCCCAATCGACGGCGACCCGTTCCTCTCATGGGCACCCCTGGAAGGCGTTTCTTGGACAAGAACCTTCTACGACAAGGGTACTGGGTTTTGCAGAGGCATCATGCTCGGATATGAGAACGGTGGGTCTCGTACTGTCGGGGAATGCCGACTTCATGTGGATGCAACCAAGACCGTTGTTCAGCCAGACCGAATTTGCTTTCGAATCGAGTCTCATCGAACTCACAGGGATCGTGTGTTATACAGAGTAGAAGCGGAGTTTGAGCACAGCCTCTGCCACGAGCAAAGTGATCAGGAGTGGAAGTGTCGGTCTCTCTGCGGGTTCGTAAAGTTCTGGTTTACATACGAGTCATCATTCTTGGTTGTGGAAAACTAAGTGAAGGAAGAACATGGCCAGCAACTCAGCTGCAGGGGGTCTATGTCAACATGGCCATTAATCAAGCCTCTTTGTCCAATAGATCGACTTCTTCCCATGTTTGTAAACCCACACGGTTCGCCCCTCTTGCGTCTCTGCTGTCCAGTCATTCTTGTTTGTCTTCACCTGTTGCCTCTTCCTGTTTCTGAAGATGAACTCGTCTGAGCTCAGAGTGTGTTTGACTCTTGTCACTTTCACCTCTATGTACCTGCTCCTTTCCTCTTGTTGCTGGTCATTATGGGATATTTCCTCTGTTTCTTCCTGATTCATGGGGGCCGTGAACCCTTCTTCTTCAGGCCAAGCGAAGTCGGGTTCTTGAACGACGCCGAGGGGCTGAGTTCTGCCGTAAGCGGAAGGGTCCGAAGTCTCTCCAAAACTCATGCCGCTTGTGCCGCCTAGGTTGGGATTGGGTTCATAGTCACGTCCGTCATATTCATCCAATTGCATGGCTTCGGTACTGCCCAAGTCCTGGGGAAACATCTGGTTGGGAGGCTCAGGCGACCGGGCTTTTGGGAAGAGGCTTGCTGGAGGCGTCGTGTGTCTCTTGATGTATTCTAGGCCAGCCATGATTGTCTGGCCATTGATGACTATCTCCAGATATTCACTTTTGTCTGATAATCCCTCGCCTTCGGGCACGAACGGGGTCAGGTAGAGGTGTCCGTCTTTGAATGCCCACAGCCTCGCCGCACTGCCGATGCATGTCATAGCCCAGACATATTTTACCTGGGTATCAATGCAGTAGGCGCAGACGGCGGTGAACGCTTGATGTTCAGCCTCTTCGATATCGGCAGTCGAAGCGGTTGCACGCTTTGCCTCGATGAACAAGACAGTTTCAACCTTGGTTGCGTCACTATTCATCTTCTCAACAACGAGGTCAACTCTCCTCAGCTCGCCTTCCTGGTGAGTTGCAGGTTGTTGAGAAGAGACGACCCATTTTTCATCCTTAAAGACGATGTGATTGAAGATGTACTCCCACAGACGAGTGGTTGCCCACTCTGCGTGGATCTGGGCCTCCTGCCAAAGGCGGTCCAGACGGGGGGTGTTGATGATGGACATGATTTCAGATGATGTTTTGTGAATGGAGATTTGAAGTCAAAGAAGGCAGGTGTCAATAGAAGAAGACTCCTGCTGTTGAGGAGAGTAGATTGATGGTGAAACTGATACAGCTCGACAAAGACGAGTATTTATGCTTTTAGACATTCCCCTGTTGTCTCTTTGCCCTTCACGCTTGGTGTGCCATATGCAGCCAAATGTTTGTCGATTACCCATGAAGGACCAAAGGGAGAGGTGCAGTTTCGACATGGGGGCTGCTTTTGATGCAGCGGACGGTAGGTTGGCCTTTTTCCTTTCTTCCGAATTCTTGTCACCGTTTACGAATATATTATAAGAGTTTTGCAACACCATCTAAATATCTCTTCTATACAACCTAAACACTATATACACCTGTGCAGAATATCATAATTAAAGGCTCGAGTCCTTTAAAGCAGAATTGTTCAGGCTTTTGGCATGACCCCAGCCGTAATAGGACCCGGGCCAGAGGTGTGTGTGTCTCGACAATACATGGAATTATCGCCGCGTTTGGTGAACGAGAGAACCCTCGATACTTTCCCAAGTAACTGGGCATGCAATAGCTGGCTAGGTAGGTACTGTAGGTACGTAGGCACACTCACTAATTGAGGCCCCCCACCCATCCTCAGCCCCTGCTCATTATCTTAACCCACCCTCCTACCTACATTTCTCAGGCCATTTTTCTGCATAATCCCTTAACGCTCTTAGCCCACCCACCATCCTCTTTCCCCTCTATCTTAGCCCACCTCCGCCCGCTCCCCATGCATGTTCTTAATCATGTTGATCTCTTAGCCCACCCTCCTTTCCCCGCCATCTCGTTCAACCTCAGAAAATGGACGACCAACATCGCTCGTCTCCAACGGCCCCCAACAACTCTCCAGGACCGCCTGGCGATGGGGCGCTTCCATCCCAGGAGGCCGCTCTTATCCTTGACCGAATCAAGACCTACCAACGCGCGCCAACCGCCCTTCCAGCGTGGCTAGAGCATGTTAAGCAGGGCCAACATGGCTCCGCAGCGAGGACCTTCTACGAGGAGGGCGGATTCGCAGCCTGGTTTGGTTATTCCCTCGTTAAGCATGCTGCCGACCATCAAACCAACTTTGCTGGCAAAGCGGCTTGCAAACACCTCATTTCCCGTCTAGACGATAGCACTGCGGATTACCAGAGGCGACTAGCCGCAGAGGTGATTGAGCACCTTCCAGGACGCGACGAGAGGAGGATCAAAGCCCTGCAGAGGAAGCTTCAAATGGGTCAGACGCAGAAAACGCCGCCCAGGCAGAATCGAAACAAGAGGCAACGTACGTGCTTACCGGGCTACCTAGGATAAAATACTTTCCCTCTCTGACAAAGTCAAGGCGTGTCGGATGATGATTCCGTTTCACCATCGCCAGCGCCAGAGCCAGCGAGTGTGTTGAGTCCGATCCAAGCTCCCTCGGTGAGGGAGCAAGCGACGACCCATTTCGCTTTCGATAGCCTCTTCTTTCCCCATGAAGACATTCTTGTCAACGCCTCTATTGAATCAGCTCAAAAATTATTCCCAGATGATCTGGCAAGCTCGATCGGAACACTCTCCCCGCCAAACATCCAAAACCAGACCATAGCTGCCTTATCCATGTCATTCCCTCGCGTGTCGCCCAACGAGAACCCAGTCTGCCAGATGGCCCTGGAGATAACACATGATAGGATACAGCACTTTGCCATGGAGTGGTTTGGGCATCGGGTAGAGGCCCAAGATGGCCTACGATACTTGGCCTGCCCAGATAGCACAAAGATTATACCATGTCCTCAATTCACCCTCCAAGGCTTCCGGATGAGGATGCTTCTGTCAGCATTTGGGAAAGATATAGTGGACGCAGTTGAGAAAACTTCAGGTTATCAAGATGATGTGAGTCGAGCTCGCGCTCATACAGGAAGTGTATCTATGATCATTTCGCACCAGCAGGAGGCAACAGCTCATGTCTATCTATCTCTTGCGCTGGTGGAGGGGACACGGATTGCAAAGATGTTGTTTGGCAGGGTAGAGCTGGGGGCTTCAAGATACACGTAAAGTCAATGTACTTTCCCCAATTTCTCTCTGCTCATTCCTCCTTCACTCTACCGCCCCGAGACCCAAACCACAGCGTGGTTCCTCTATTTACCTTTGCCTCTCCATCGCCGTGTTTCTTCTGACCCACCACCTTGGTAGTGTCGTTGCTGTTGAAAACTAGGACGAAGCAACCTTTCCAGTATACCATCTGCCCAGCTCCATCAACAACTGCGGGCGTTGGCTCAGCGTCTTCGAAAAATGCGTCATCTTTCGTGAGTTGCTTTACTTCGAGAGACTAGAAGATAATTAGGCAGACTCGTCATTTATTTGAGTATGTACACACCATATTTAGCTCGTGGGACGGAGGGCTAAGATGATCCCAGTCTTTGGCAGTCCCCTTTTCAATGACGGCGGTTCGCGCGGGCAGCGTAAGTTATCGAGAGCAGTCATGAGAGCATCAAACAAAAGTTTGGAAGATTCCAAGATGGGCCTGACAAAGGGAGCAGGGCTAGTTGGGTATAAAGTGGGCCGACCATGTCTGTCTTGTGCCGCTTACCGCTTTTCGCTAGCGTGGCTTGCATGACCTAGGTATGCTGTGCAACACAAGGGCTTAGCTAACAAAGGTGGGCTTAGAAGATGATATAGAATTACCTATCCACTTTGAATTTGCCTGGTTGAGTAATAAAGGCAAAGGAACTGTTGATTTCTTTGAGCAGGGTTATATTATTATAACGGACTCGATTGATCACCCAATGGAGAGGTAGCACCCATGTCTTGAGCATGATGTCGCCATTTTCATGAGGTCCTGAACCGGACCATGGCTCCCTACAATGCAGTACCTCCGGATTTAGTAATGCTCCGACGATTAGAGCTAAAAGGCGCTAACACTCTCTCCACTCATCCGCCCCATAATCCAATCTTACAAACCTCCACAATTCTCTCAACAGCCGAAATGTCATCCGAGATAGGTATCGAGGAACATCGACAAGAGGTTCTTCGCGTCTGCTCATACCATCGAAGAGACTTTGCTCTAGCTCTCGTCCACGCACCACCACATAAAATACAAGCCATCACGCCATTACTCCAAACACATTTCACCACTCCATCTAAACATGATCCTCCCTTTGGACTTGGTGTCTTGGATCTCCTCACCCCAGAACTCCTTATCAATGTCCTCCTTCAGCTCAATATAGTATCATACCTTCGGTTTCGCCGTGTCAACAGGCACGCCCGTGTGATAACGACACACCTTCACGAGTACAAACTTGTTTCCAATCATGGACTCGAGGGCTTGACAGCAATTTTGCGGACCGGGTTAGGCGAACATTTCACCATCAAGCACTTGTACGATTCTCTTGTAACATACAGTTGCAAGGTCTGTGGCGATTTCGGATCCCTCCTATACCTTCCCGACTGCACGCGTTGTTGCTTTGCCTGCCTTAGGAATGCACCTGAGCTCCGCATGACCAGTTCGATCTACTCGTTCAACAAACTCGCTCATATCATGGGAATATCTAGATCTGAACTCGAGAGAAAGCTGAGGCCAGTGCTTCATCGGGTTCCTGGAAAATGCGCCCTGGGGAGTTCTGGAGATTACTGCACTGGGAATCGCCTGGTACAAACACGTCAATTGGATGCAATACTCAAATCACTCGGCCCGTGGGAACGCGCCTTTGCCGAGAAATTACACTCAACAGGAAACTGGTACTGCGACCTGCTTGCGTCAGCTACCGTGTATCCCTGGTTCCAACGCGAAAAGGGCAGAGGCAGATCGTGGTGTCAGCTGCGGTGGGATACAACTCTACGTCGAGAGAACTGTGCCACCTTATATGACTGAACCGGAAGATGAATGGAAACATCGTCATCAGGTGTTTTCAAGGGCGGGCTTTTTGCAGCATTTTAAGACTTGTAGTCTTGCGCAGGATCTCTGGGCGAGGAAAGATGATGGGTCAGCAGAGAGGGAGTCTTTGTTTATTCGTAATGGGGGTATTCTGCCAGAGGAAGACAGAGAAAAGGGTCCGTCGCCTGGAATGCCTCGCTGCAGATGGCCAACTGGACGTCACAACGTACCCTGTATCCCACTTACAGTGACTATAAACGCTGCCACAAACCAGCCATCACCTTTTAGGCCCCAACGATAAGAATAAGATAAACATTATACGTGGAAATAAAATACCCCTCACAATTGATAATCTATAAAAAACCCCCTTGGCTGGAATGAACCGATTAGGTAGTTGTCGTCTTACTCTGTGGTGCCGGTTAGCCGATGACGCTGTGGCCGACCCGAGTCACCTGACGAGCTCATCGCATTCCTTAAGATCCCACTCGATGGCTGAACCCAGATTGATCATCATTTCCCTTCAACTTTATGCTCAACGAAATGTCTTCTGAGAAAGAGAGAGAGCATCTTGCCAATAAGGTTCCAGAGGAGGGCGATGCTCCTCCTGCTTATGAGACGGGTGAGCCATCATCATCTCGGGATATTGCTTCCCCGCCCGCAGCTACTGGAGAATCCTCCAAAACCTCAATGCGCCCAACAGCAGACGCGCCTTTCAATTTCCCCTCAGATGGCCCATTGCCCACCTACTCGGAGGCATCTTCAAGCAAGGAGCCACCCATCGCAATCCCACAGGAAGCGCCAACTCCAACTGCTCCCTTCCTCAATGCCTACCCTCCAGCTCTGTTGAGCCATGGCATCACACAGGAAGCATGGTCTTCTTTCTTGGACACAATGTCTGCTTTTTTGACGGCCAAGGTTGGTGAGCGTGCAATCAACCACGCTGGAGACATTGCCAAGAAGGTCGGCCAGCATCCAACAAGCTTTGTCAAGAATGTCGTTTCGCACACCAAGAGTGTCGGGAAGAACATTGGCGATAATGCAAAGAGGGGAAACATCATTGGAGCAGCTTTTGGTGTTATTGGTGGTGCCATTTCCATCCCCGTCGGCGCTGCTCTTGGTGCTGTTGGCACAGTCGTGAGCCTCCCAGCGCATACCATCGCGGCCGTGACGAGGAAGCCAAAGACACCGGCTGAGCGAGCGGTTGCCTACGTGACCGTCGCCAACAAGGACTGGTTCAACAGGCGTGGACTTCACGCAAGCTTGGTCAACACTGACCAGCTCTCGGAAGTTCTAGGAGTCTCTGTCAAGGCCGTGCTGGAGGCATCTACTGGGGATAAGAGTGGAGGTGCAGAGGGACAGCTGAGTGCTTTGAGGGAGCACATTGCCCATTTGGAGATTCAGGGACCTGGTGTCATTGATCTGGCTGACACCACTACGTGGTTGGTCGTGGTGAGGATAGAGACAACACCAGAGCATCGCGAGTGAGTCATTGCGGCGAGTCCTCCTCATTTATCAGATACATCAAGATGTCGATTTTTTTGCATTTTGCCCCATGTTCAAACATTAGTGTTGCGTTTACAATGTGACTGGGTCCAACCCCAGTACTCTCATCATGATGCCGACAATCACAGACAGCCCTAGCCTCTGTATTCGCCCCATTCAGTGTGGTTTTCGGCGCGGAACAGGCTGTGACGCGCTGGTTTCATCCCGACAATGATTAATGGGCTCCCTATCACAGTCTCCCCAGCTCATTTCTTTATCTGACGGTTGGCTTGATTCCCCTCACGCACACCAGTTGGTCGAAAACCACCTCCGCAAACCCATACCTTTCCTTTGTCTCCCACAGACAAAGGCCTCCCCCGCCTGTCTCGTCGTTCAAGTCTTCAGACCTTGCCTCTCCATGTCATGCACCATGAAGGCCCCCAGCAGCGTAGTCTTTGCAAGTCTTTCTTCGACCATCACTGAAATATGTCGCTTGTCGGGCATCCCAGGAGTTTCCATCGGTGTCATAGACAATGGCGAAATCATCCATCAGGCGTCGTATGGCTTTGGCGACGTCGAGAGCCAGATCCCATGCGACAGCGATACCACATTTGTTCTTGGCTCCTTGACCAAAGCCTTTACTTCGACTCTACTTGCTCAGCTAGTTCAAGATGGTCGCTTGAACTGGACCACCCCTTTGAGCCAAATCCTCCCTGAGTTCCAGAGAGATCCTCAAGATCTGAGCAGCCATTTTACCATCGGAGACCTTCTCTGTCATCACACCGGCTTGTCTGCTTTTGACTCCCTCTGGCTGGGTTCCGATAATGTGCCCCTGCTCAATCATTCCGACGCCATCAAGATTCTCAACTATGTAACGCAACAGGAGCCTTTCCGTGGATCCTTCATCTACAACAATTTTGCCTACGAGGTTCTTGGACACGTCATCGAGAAGATTTCTGGCATGTCCTACTCCTCGTTCCTCCGAGAACGCTTGCTCCGGCCACTGGGCATGAAGAGAACATATTACACCGACCCAGCTGAACAAGTCGAAAATGAAGCCAAACCCTACTTTGCCCTCTCTGACGCTACACCATTCCGCATCCCTCCTGCCCTCCAGGGAGATGGTGTGTTGATGGGCCCGGCTGGTGGTGTTCGGAGCTGCGTCTCTGACCTTCTCATCTTTTACAATGCTCTGTTGGATGCTGCTGCCGAAGAAATCGAGCTGGGCACAGAACATAAGTACACGCCCAAGGAACACCCCGTGTCATTCTCTGAACTCCCAACTATGTGGACAGGCTGGAACATTCTGCCAATGCCCCTCATGCGAGAGCACTCCTACGGGTATGGCTGGCTACGAGCTCAGCTACCGTCAGTCCTTGCTCCATCGCGTGGAGACCCAGAACTCAACCCTTTGGTGGGCCTCGGCGCCCCATCCCGCCTTGCCATTTGGCACAGTGGTGACATTCCGGGATACCAGACTCATGCAACCCTTTTCCCAGAGACAAAGCAGGCAGTTGTGATTTTAACAAACTCGCTGTCGCTGAACGATGGCTCGAGGTATGTCAACGATCTGGTTATCGAGGCTTTGCTGGACAATCTTGACAATGCACACGATTATGTGAAACTGGCAAAGGAGTCGGCCGATCTGGCGGTGAAAAGGGCAGAGAGCATTCACAAGGGACTCATTGACGGTCGAACACGTTCTAAGCCATGCAGGCCTCTAGACAGCTATGTCGGGCGCTACTTCAACGCAGTCAAGAATTTCTTCATTGACATTGGACTCAATGAGGAAGGCAACCTCTATCTATCGTTCATGGGGAGGAAGAGGGACACCTTTGAACTGACGACATACCAGGATGACAGCTTCTTCTGGTTCTTGACACACGACGAGGCTGCCAGGCTGGCTCGTTACGACGGGTACGGGGAAGACTTCTACATTTTGAACTTCCGTAGTTCCAACGGAGACAAGGATGTGATTGACGCGTTGTGGTGGAGGCATGAACCGTCACTCTCCGACCTTGGGGAATTGTTTGAACGACAACCAGCGGAAGATAATTTGACGGTTGGGAAGGTTCCTGCTGACCTTTGAGGTGTACTCCCGTCACTCTTTACTCTGCACCTACTAGTACAGCAGCACAAGACTAGGGCCGTTCAGATAGGGCCGCATCTACGCATCTCTTGGCTATCAGTAGCTCAGCGGTTAGACCGAAGGACTGTTTTTCCTTCTCGTAAACCGTCAATGGGCAGAATGATCCGCGCTCTATACTTGACATCATCATGGAAGACTTGGTCCCCTTAGAACACGGATTAGTTCAATAAATATAATACTCACGATCTTATCTGTCAGTTATCCCGGCTTTAACTATGATAAAGAACATATTTCAACATATTATAGTATTATATCCTAATGCTAATATAGTAAATGTGTTCTCTATCATAGTTGAACTCGGGATAGCCGATACAGAAGATCGTGCTGGTTGGGAGCGTCGTATAACGAAGAGAATGCGGTCTGGACCGAAAGACGCGCTATTGCGGTTTAGGAAGGTTCGGAAAAGGCAAGTATATTAAACGCACAGCTAGATAAGCTAAGTAGTACTTATTTTCTGTCAGCTGACATGATCTCACCAGCTAGCTCCTTCGCGCAGGTATATTCATGTCTATCTCGGAATAGAAGCCAATAACGTGTCACTGCTGACGCATACTTTCGGACTTGGTTTCACGTGGTAATGTTGCCTTTTATGCTGCTTACATCCGAATGCGCCTTTTATATGACATCTCCAGGCTCGATACCAAACCCCGAGGCCGGATAGTTACTTTTGTTGAGATCCTTAGAAATTTCACTAAATTGAAAAGCTTTTATTCTTTCTATACAGCTATACCCAACTTTCACGAACCACGTTAGCTATCATGCCAGCCATGTCTGTGGATCTGCCGGCGCTCTTGCAAATTTCAGTGTCTCGAAGCACCGAGGAGAACCTCATTGTTCCTGCACACCGCAGCGGTCTTTCTCGGCGAGCCAGAGAACTCTCAATGCTGCGAGAGCAGATCGACATTGACACATGGGGTTCTGAGATGGCGAATGGCTTGTTTGTTCGCCTCTCACCACACGCAGTTGCGATATCGGATTCCAAGCTCTCACAACTGAAACGACTGCATGTCTTGCTCGGCCGCGCCGTGATTGACCTCGTGAATCGATGGTTCACAGATCAGACGGCGAACCTACCAGAACGGATGCCATTAGATCCCGCTGAGGAGTTGTTGTTACGATGGGTTACCAACAGTGGAAAAGTACCCGAGTACTCTCAACACGCCGGTTGCTGGCGCACTGATATACTTTTTGGACGCAGCTCAGACGGTCTGAGTGATGAGGCACCTCAAGTCTGCGAAATCAATGGGAGACTACCACTCAACGGCATTCTAGCTGTCGGGCACCATGCGAGCGGCATCTCCCGATTTGGGGCTGGGAAACGCGGCTTTCAGCCCATAAGCAGCTTAGAGGTAACTACTGTTTCTACGCCCTCAAAAGGAAGTATAGCTATTGACATGTCTCTAGGAATCACGTAAGCTTCTGATGGACTTTTTTGACAAGACTAAACCACTCTTTTGCATACGCGACAAGTGGCCTGGCGTCGACTCTGCCGTTTTCCTACCTGCCTGGACTGTGGCCACAAATCAGCCAACACGCATTGTTCGGCCAGCCGATCTGGAGATACGCCCGGATGACTATTCTGCCACAGGACACGCTCTCTGGGATCGAGCTTCAAACGCGTTGATGCCGCAGTGGTTCGCAGAGATGATGCAGGATGAGTGGGCTGCCTTGGACCCTGCCGTGGCTCGTCACTTGGCGCTTACCCCCCTCAACGACCTTCGGACCATTTTACTGGTGCACGATAAGCGACTTCTGGGAATCTTACCACAAGAGCTTCCGGGCATGGTGGCTCGGGGCGTGCTGACGGCTGATGAGGCCGACATTGTGGCAGCGGGTATTGTCGAGACACTTATTCCTGGCTCTGCGGAACTCGAGGCATTGTGGCAGAAGTCGGCTGCTGATTCGACCGTCAAGGATGGCTTTGTATACAAGCCTTGCCGCGATGGGTCTGGAGAAGGCGTCGAACTCGGTCGTAATCTCACCCAAGAGGAATGGCTTGCCCGGCTTGAACGACTTGCTAGCTCGGACGCTCTGCAACCGAATCAGCATCCGGCTGTTATCCAGCGGCTTGTTGAGCACAAATGGTACGACTTTGTTCGTCACGAGATTCCAGGCGCCACGGGACTCGAGGTGGACAAGTTTCATCTCATTGGATCCATGTACATGTTTCAGTCACGGATATTCTACCCTGGCGTCTGGCGCCTCGGTCTTGAGACACATCTTGGATTGAGTCCTGATAACCCGGGAATTGTAATGAGTGCTGTGCGTCTGCCTGACAGGCCGTGGTGTGATAAAGACGAGGAAGACACGAACAATTGACTGGTATGACCATGTAGGCTATTATTCTTAGACGGGAACCTTTTTATATCTGCCCCTGGCTTATGATAAATAGTGTATAGCTAGTAAACTAGGCTATTTAGCTAGGTACAAGTTGAATGAGATTTTGGGATGTTTCCCGTAAAGTTCTGATTTCTTCTGAATACACGAGATAACTTCTTGCTATTGTCTGAGGTGAAGATCACCACCGCTCCGTGCACCTAGTACTCCGCCAGCATGAACATTGATTTGTATTACTTTACTAATATTATTGACAGTGAATTTTATCTAATACTACTTGCACCCCATCCTTAACCTTCCGCTCTCCAAAAGATTTCAGGTCAGATGCCCAACTGATGATGCAGGAAACCGAAAATGTAGACAACCAAGTCAACACCTCAACCATTCCCTCACAGTTACTGCCCGCATGTTCCCTTGGTACCACTAGCCCAGCCCGGAAAGAATGCCTCTCCTTCGGCGTCGGTGTCTGAGTAGGACAAGTAGCAGTATCTGTTGTACGAGTTGTAGGTGAAGAGAACGCAGCTCGGGTTGTTGTAACACCTGTGGGCACAATCGTCTAGAGTCGTCTCGCTGTCCTTCGAGATTCCGAATATGATGAGATCGCATCTCATCTCCATGGTACCAAGGCACTGGGGTGTGTCCGCGGGGCATGTGACAACTACTGCAGCTTCTGAGGTTGTTGTGGCCGGCTGTGTGGTGGTTTCTGTTGAGCTAAGGGACGTCATCAAGGTAGTCAGAGTGGTGTCGGTGGTCGTGTCTGTTGAAGGCTCAATGGTTGAGCTAGTCGTGGCCTCGGTTGCAGATGTTTCTGTGGCGGTATCAGACGACGTCTCTGTAGCAGTGCTCGTTGTCTCGGTGGTAGAAGCTGCCGAAGTTTCCATGGTAGTATTAATCGTGGTGTCGCTTATCCCGGCTTCAACTATGATAAAGACCACATTTCCAACACATCATAGCATTATATCCCAACGCTAACACAGTGGCCTATCATAAGGTACAGCATTTCTTGCTTTTGATAGCAACGCAGCGAGCACGAGGCGCCTTCGCTCTGACTCAAATATACATACATAGAAGCCTCAACACTGATTTCTAAACATCAAGCTAATCTAACCGGTCTGTGATTCTGTGCGAGATACCCGCTCTCCTAGCACCCTCTTCGCAATTGACCAAATCATCGTTATAAGAGCGCCTTACTAGGAAACAACACCATGAGACATTATAAGGCCTTCTTCGACCTTTGTGCGTTGCTCACAATCGGCGGGAGTATGTGGCAAGGGTAAGGTCACGACTATCATGAATAACTTCACAGTTGCAATGAACTGTATTTCTTTCCCTCAGGGTTACAATATAGTTCCGTTCTCGAGAACCCAGTTCAATAATTACAATACTCACATTGATCCGATCAAGACGCTGAGTCACCGTCATCTACATTGTGAACCGCCTACCCCGCATGAACGCCTCTACGCCCTTGGACCGATCATGGCCGATTTCGGCCACGGGTTGACTTTTCTCGGATATCATCGCCAAAGCCTTTTCATTCCCCATTTCTCCCATCTAACCATTGCATCTTGACGCCATGGGTCCAAATCCTCAAGCTATCGGAAGCTATCTCTCATCCCTCTTCAGCCTCGCTGGCAGGATTGCCGTCGTGACCGGAGGCAGTTCTGGGATCGGACGTGAAATGGCCATCGCTCTAGGCCGTGCCGGTTGCCGTCTCGTTCTCGTTGCTCGACGACCGGAGCCTTTGCAAGAAACTATCAACAAGCTCGCCGAATATCATGTTGAAGCCTCTTCTGTTACCGCAGACTTGGCGGATCAAACATCTCTCAAGGCCGCCATCGACAC
Source organism: Fusarium duplospermum (assembly GCA_003946985.1). Lineage (NCBI taxonomy): Eukaryota > Fungi > Ascomycota > Sordariomycetes > Hypocreales > Nectriaceae > Fusarium > Fusarium duplospermum. The sequence continues at coordinate 44,043 of NKCI01000205.1, read as the reverse complement.
CATCAATTCGAGTGTTGGAACTCCCGATATCCTTGTCAATGCTGCTGGAGTAAATGACCGCCCTCACATGAACGACCTCTCCCAAAAAGTATGGGACAACACCATCGCAGCAAACCTCACAGCACCATTCATCCTCGGTCAAGCATTCGGTCCTAAAATGGCATCAAAAGGATACGGACGCATCATCAACGTCATTAGTCAACAGAGTTTCCGCGCATACGGAAACAGTGGCGCGTATGGTGCCTCCAAAGGAGGTCTTTTGTCTTTGACGCGGTCCCAAGCAGAGGCTTGGTCTCGACAAGGTGTCCTGTGTAACGCTGTTGCACCAGGTGTGGTGGAAACACCTTTGACTGCACCTGTTTTTAGTGATCCCGCAAAGGTTGAGGCTCATGCTGCTCGTACGATGATAGGTCGGAATGGTATTCCCAAGGACTTTGCGGGAGTTGCTGTGTACTTGGCAAGCGAGGCGAGTGCTGCGGTGACGGGACAGACCATTTTTGTGGATGGGGGGTATTCGGCGACTTGATATCAGTTGTTATGTAATGGCAAGAAGGGACTTGACTGGATGCAGTGTAATCGATGTCATTCATCAAAGGTTGACGGGCTGCCGACATTCCGCTCTTCTTTAGATACACAGATCCGGGGCATGTGTTTTAAGAGAAGTTATTAAGCTACACTATTGCTCACCTAACAGGCGCCATGAGGACTCAAGCTCATATCTTCATTCCTTCAAGCCGGACCTGCCAACGCATGTCGTCGTGTTCTCTGTTCCTTCTTATGCAAAAACCGAATCGCAAAAGCCGTCGCAATAAGAGCAACAGCCATTGCAACCATAGTAGGATATCCCTTTGGATAAACCGGTGCCTCGACCTGTTGCCAGATAACCAAGGGTAACCAAGCCTGAAACACGTATGCCATCTCGTTCATGGCACCTGTAACAAGAGCTCTCTCTTCGTTGTCATCACTGCAAATCTCGTGCGCCCATGCAAATGTCAGACCGCTGATTCCTCCTCCGAACCCGCAGAGCATGAAACATGCCCATGTGAATGAATTGGGGACGTTCCATACTGTGAGTCCAGCGTAGGCGATGATTTTGACCAGTCCTGAGAATAGGATTGCCGGCCAACGTGCTCCGCGGAAGAGACTGTCTGAAGTCCATGCGTAGATCAACGTGGTGACAATGCTGATGACCTCGACGATGGTTGGGTAGATATTAACCTCCTGGATGGTATATCCTTGCTCTTTCAACCAAATGGGGAAGGCAGGTTGCGAACTTCCGCCATTTCCATTGTTGAAAAGGATATACAACAACGTGAGAGCGTAGATGTGCCAACTTGAAAAGATCTTGACAAACTTGGCCTTGGTGTATGGCGCTCTCTCAGCCCGTCCTTCTAGTTCCATTCTCTTCTTGGCGAGTGCAATCTCGTCTTTCGTGAGATACCAAACTTTGGTAATTTCAGGTAGGTCGGGGAGAAAGAAGAAGCCCGAGATGGCAATGGGTAGAGACACGATCGTGTTGGTGATGAAGAGCCATTGCCAGCCGTGGAAACCATGGACGCCGTCGAGGTTGTGAGAGCCGGCCATTAGATAGCCGGATACCATTGATCCGACGTTTCCCATGGCGTGGAAGAGACAGGATCGTTTCGCTAGTTCGTCTTTTCTATACCATGATCCGATGATGTACTGCATACCAGGATAGAAGGTGCTTTCAGCAAGACCGATGAAGAAGCGTAAAGCGTAAATTTGCTTGGCAGAGGTACATTTGCAAAGCAGAATAGTCAGAACAGACCAAGTGACCTAACAGGCTGTTAGAAATTGTGCATTGTAGGGAAGCTTTCAACGCACCTCACAAAACGGGATCCATAAACTCGGTCGAATGCGTGTAAGAAGCATGTTACTACACTCGTCAGTATCTTGTAGACCGTTGGCAGGTAGGACATCTTACCTAGGGATCTCTCCCAGGACGTATCCCACAGTCCAACATGTTTGCATGTAATTGAGTTCATTGCCCATGAGGTTCAGGTCTTCCTTCATTCCTGAGACAAAGGCATTGTTGATGTTGACCTGCGCTAAATCAGTACTTCCGTCCGTCATTGACACGTACGTCTGAGCTTACCTGGTCCAAATATTTGATGAAATAACCCAATGACGCCAACGTCATCAACGCAGCATCAAGCTTGAACAAGAATCTTCGCTCCTCGGGCGACTTGTCAAAAGTATCCCAGAGATAGCTCTTCCATGTTGACTTGGGCTTCTCTTGAACAACAGCAACAACCGTGTCAGAGTCAGAGGCGGGAGAAGGATCATCCACCCTCTGAACCTTTTCATCTCCAACAGACTTTGAGATGTCCGCCATCTTAATGTCGGTACTCGGTCGTCCAGCAAAGTAAGTCGATGAACTTTTGCTAGTGGGAGATAACCTTCTTTTAAGCTTAACATTATAGTGGCCATTCTCCATACCAGGATCTATTCGCTCATCCGCCCTTGCTTCAAGATTTGCTCCTTCGGGAAATAATGTCGGGGGGCATGAACAGTGAATAGTTTTCCGTGGGGAGATAATGCTACGATCGACGGCCAATAATGTCTCTTAGGGGAAAAGTCCTCATCGAGGTTGAAAATGTCGTCAATCGACTCTTGCCAAGTCTGGCTCTAATGCTACGCAGATAGAACCACAAGTAGCACGAGCAAGACAGATCCAAAGACGTCATCTTTGAAACGTTACATCTCCCATCTCTTGTCCGATTTTCTCCCACTCGATACTGAAACCGATATCTGATCATTCCTACGCTGAGGATAGTAGTTGTTGCAGAGATGATCCACTATTGGTCTGTTGGCGCTGACGTGACGACGTCCCGGTATGTGGTGCTTGATCGGCCGGGGTTAAGGTTGTGGGGATAGGTTGATATAATCCCTCAGCAACTGGGGTTAGATACTACGTATCCTTACCGTTAAGGATACTTACGAGCATATTAGGAATGGTTCACAGAGAATTTACCTGTATCTCTTTGGGTCTACCAAGGTTGCAAGGGGAGACCAACAGGTACGACGCTAACATACATATTCCAAGAACTAATTGTTGCCTATTCTCGTCCGATCGGGCTTTTTCCGACTTTGTCTTATCGTTTACATGACTCATGGTGTAACCAACTCGTCACTCACTGCAGATGCCCTTGTCCATGCAAAAGAATCCTTCAGAGCTCCTGCTCATCCCACTCCTTGGTCTCCTCTTCGCCCTCAACATAAGGTCGAAGCCTCTCCTTCAGTTCCTCAACGTCGATTCCTCCAATCGTGATTCCTGGACGACCCTTTCGGCAGGGAGGGAGGGGAACGGTGCGGACGACGTGGATGACGCCGTTCTTGCCGATTCCATCTTCAAAGTCTACGGCTACATTGCCGTTGACCACGATAGAGGTCCAGCTCTTCCAGGTGTGGATGTCGACTCCGAGGCTCTTTCCGAGAAGGGTGGGGAGCTCGATGTGGAAGTTGCCGTTTATCTTGGGCTGGTCTTCCTTGTTGGCTTCTTCATCGCCGTAGTAGATCTCGTCGCTGTAGAGGGTGGTGTTGGCGACGATTTGGTACTTGAGTAGAGCGGTGAGATACTTCTTGCCGGTCTCGGTGTTGAAGAGGAAGGCTGTAAATATTAGCTTGTGTTTCTCTACGCCAGTTTCAGTACTTACCATTGGCCTTGGGGCCAAGACGTTCCCATGCACTGTTGGAAGGGGCAAACACGGTGCTACCGTTCATCTTGACGTTGTGCACGTACTTGACGAAATCGGTCTTGTCGTAAGCGAGCAACAGGGTTGAGAACTGGGCGGGGAAGAGGCTGATGACCCGACCGATCATGGGAGGTGGGACGAGGATGCGGTTGACAGCATGGATCCAACCGTTCTTGGCTTTCTGTGCATATGTGAGTGGAGAGATGCAAAAGAGGGTGGGATGGTGCTTACAATGTTTACGACGACGACCTTGCTATAAAGGTTGACTCTGACACCGTTGAAGCCGACACTTGTTCGGAGTCTTTGAGGGTTACCGCCCAGCCATGGCTCGTTCAGAGCGGTAGGTAGGGTATGCGTGAAAAGGATCCGTCCAGCAGGATACTCTCCAAGACCAAGGTGATAGTTGAGCACGCTCTCAACAAACTCATCGCTAGGCTTGTGGTCGTGGGGAATGTGCTCAAAAGCCTCATCAATAGGCGCAAAGAGGGTGTAGTTTGCATCAGTGCTGTTAAGAAGCTTGCCAAACTTGTCATGCTTCCCAACCAACTTGAAAAACTCCTTAGTCTGGTTACTCTTCTCAAGGACCTCCCAAATGGTAAGATCAGACAAGTCAAGGCCCAGAAGATCAATGGGTGCCTCGGTAGGATGGCCGTGGACCTCTGGATCCTCGAGCTGCTTGTGGACGGCGTTGGAGATTTCGGAGGAAAGATGCTCGACTGCTTCGTCGACGGATCCGGCGATGCGAGAGGGGAGCTCCTCTAGGGTGTGCTTGATGTCGTTCTTTAGGTGGTTGAACTCGTCCAAGGCTTGGGGTATGACGATGGCCGAAGCGGCCGAAGCCAACGTAAGCGCTGGTACCAATCTCATCTTGAATAAGGCACAGTTGATGAATGCCAAAGTCTTCGGTCACCTGACTTGCAAGTGAAGCACGATAAGGTCGACAAGTTGACAGCGGTGAGGCAAAGCGACGTTTATATCAAGGTCAAGATCAGATGTTGCGCTCCAAACTGGTTACGCCGACACTCGTCGCCACTAACCAGTAGGGATAAGATCCGTGACAGTGCTGGCGTCATCCTTTCGAACCCCGCACCGGATTCCTCGGGTTTTTTGGACGGGGGCCAAGGATGCGATCACGGGTTTGATTGGGTGTTTAGCCGGGATTGGGGGGCGTTCAGCCGCGCGTCGGTTTGGAACCTGATGGTGCTATACGCGTATAGAGTTATGTGACGTGATACGCGTAGTTGTACTTCGTATATGAAGGACGCGATACTTTTCAAAGAGGAATTGATCGAGTGATAGTGTCCTATTAGATCCCCCTACTGCTTACCTAGCGGGCCATCTACAAGATATTCAGGTAAGAAACGTTCAGTCAATGTCATTTGCAACAATAGGCAGAATAGGGTTATTCTGGATCGAGAACTCCCCATCACCCTCACACTTCATGTCCTTGGTCATAGACAGGCTACAGGCATTAGTATGAAGTAGTAGCTGTGAGAGGACGTCTCTCATGCATGCCGTTCTCGGTGAGTTTGAGAATATGCATGCAATCTAACGGTGTCTCAGCCCGGTCCCACCGTTGGCAAGTCGCTCACTGGTACAGGGTAGCAGGGTCACGCCTCATGCGTAATATCAGGAGGATAACTTGCAAATATGCTAAAACTCATGTCCATTAGTATTCGTTTGCTTCTTTACAAATGTATAAGATCTCGGTAAGTGCTTCATGCAGAGGAAAATATAGAATCTACACTCCTTGGGAACCGAAAGCCAGCTATGTCACGACTATTCCAATCAACTCTCTGGCGGCAATGACAACCCCCGCATGGAATTTCCAAATCTCGGACTATCGAATGAATGAATGAATGGGATATTGAATATCTTTGAAATTTGACTAGAAAGGTTTGCTTATTTTATGTCGAATGTCGAGCACAGACGGACAGTTTGTCATAGAAGCAACTTGAAAATAGGTAAAAGACAGGAGTTCTCAAGTTGCAAACACCTTGAGTCTCCACAACAAAAGATATTCCACTCAAAAGGAGTCAATAGTTGGTTCTGGAGATTACAAAAGGCAACAAAGAATGAAAGAATGTGGTGATGAAGCACATATACCTGTGGTCCTGGACAGAGCCATCAGCATCACCCGCCATCAACTTGCAACTACACGGTGATGCCTCTGATACAAGAATGAAAGTGACAACTAATTCAACATCATGTCGTTTTGAACCATAATAAAAGATTAATGCCTATGCTACAGGTATAAACTACATCGCTTATCATATCAAACATTGAAAAACCACAATGCCTCTAATCCAGCTTAAGCTTCAAATATTCATCCACCCTCTTTGCCGCATCAATGCTCCCTTTTAACACACGCTTCTCTTCATCAGTCAGTTCAATAGCCTCTGAACCATCCATACAGCTCATATCTGCCTTAGTAGCACCCTTGTGCCATTTTCCATCCACCATCCAATACTCTGGAACTTCGTAGCCTTTGGGATTCACCTTTTTGTTCTTTAATAAACTTCCGTTGTACCATATCAACTTGTCCTTGTCATCTGTGTGTGCAATGACAAAGCTGCACACCTTTGTCACGTTCTGTGCACTCGCGTCATCGGCCCAACCTATCATGGAGCCGTAGTGCTTCTCAAACTCATATGTCGAGCCGCCGAGTTCGAGGCCAAGCCACCAAGACTCTTTGTCCCCGTGGGTCATCTTGTATGTGACTTCTTCGCGGACGTCGTATGTGTTTTGCCAAGCCACGTGGAGCATGCCGACGAGAACGTCGACTCGACCTTTGTTGACGACCACGACGCCAGAGTCGCATTCTTCGGCATAGTCTTCTGTCCATACGAGCGAATTGTTCATCTCTGGTGAGGGGATCTTGATTTGGTCATTCCACCAGTCGTGTCTTGAGCGGAAGGCATGTTGCCATAGTAAACGATCGTGGAAAAGGTAGGCGCCCTTCTTGACATAGGGTTTCTGGGAGAAGAGTGCCTCGGGTTTCTGTAGAAAGACTGCATCCGCATCCAAGAGGATGACTTGTTCAAACGTGGACGCAAGAACGGCGAATGCCTTGATAGCCCATCCACCATCCTTGAGCTTCATCGTCTTATCGTCAAAAACGTCAAAGACATTGAGAAACTCGACATCCATGGCACCCTCCAGACCTGCAATCTTGCCACGCTCTTCGTTTGACAAGTCGTCATCTCCAGCATAGGCGATTTGAATCGGGAGGGTGCATCCTAGGACTTTTCGGAGAGAGACGATCAAATGGCTGGCGAAGCGAATCGATTGTTCTCCTCCTCCAACAGGAATGACGATGCCACGTGAACTTTTGACAAAGGATTTCCGCAGATCGGACAAAGGCGTTCTTGACCCGGGATTTCGCGTCGGCCTTTGTAGAAAAGGGAAGAGCTGTTGCGCTGTCGTCTCGGTGGTGGCGAGCAGTTCCTTTGCGACATAGGAATTGGGGTTCAACTTGTCAGACTTTGATATCCATTGACTCAGTTGTCTCGATCGTTGCCCAACCTCCCAAAATTGGTCCTTGTATGGTGGTTTAATCTCATGGTCGGCAAATTCCCTTGCCGTGGCTGTGATGTTGTCAAGCTCAGCCTGGGACACTTGCGACCAATCGACGCGCAGCCACTCCGAGGGCCAGCCTCTACAAGCGACAAGAAGCAGAACAATGGAAAAGAAGACAAAGACACCAAGACGCAAAAGAATACGTCTCGGATCTCGAAAGCGATGACCAAGGCCCATGGCCAATTCCAGAGTCATCGTTGAAAGGGAAAGTGGTCGTGTGACGAACGTGACGTGGACTTTGAGATGAGATTGTGAAAGATTGGGAATGGGTAGGTCAGGGGTGGGGCGTGATAAAATGGAACCCGGAAGCTAATTGAGCCGACGTCACGGGAAGGGATGGGGAAGAGAAGCGGGAGGCTTTGGCCCACTGTGGAACAAGGCGAAGTTTCTTGGCTTGACGATGATTGTCTTGGCTTGACCAACCAGAGCTCTTCTGTGTACCGCCCCCGGTCAGCCCCGAAACAAGGCCGGGAGGGGAGGGTGAATGCAGAAGCTGACGGTGCTTCTTTTGGTGTGTGTAGCTTTGTTTGGTGTCACTTTAAGAAGAATTGTTCCGGGATAAATGCATTGTCTTTCAAATCTCTTTTAAATCAATATGCCTAATCAGTGTCACCCCGATGATAATCTCATCCTGTCCTACCTGCAGTGGGGAATCATCAACCATTACCATTGGATCACCATCCCTGTCAGTTGTTTGTTGTTGGTCTTTACACTGCAACTCTGCCTGTCAACCTGATTTCACTAAGCGCTCAACTTTTTACTCTCTTCTCTGTTTGTTGGTAGCGAGCCCTAGTTTTAAACTCTTGCCATGTCGGCCAGGACCTGCGGTCCAGAAAAGTCATATTACTTTGAAGCATGGATTCGAAATGTCCAGGGGATGGGAAGACACCCTGGCTTGTTGAACTTGAATATACTACGTAGTACGAAGTAGACACATCGGAATCCCCCCAAGGCAGAGCCGAGCAGGAAGCGCCTTGCCGTCTCACGCTCCTGTGAGGGAGTGAGCTGAACATGCAGGTCCCTGATCTAGCAGTTTTGGGCGAAATGTGTAACCGCAGCCACTGAAATACCCTTCCACCCCGGCATAATCGGCATTGAGGTTGGAAATACATCTCGCCCCCACTGCCAAGGATGATCTGTTTGGTCTTGAGTCTGCCTTAAAGTCTTGTGCGCTCTCCCACACTCTGATCGTCGCTCTCTTTCCATCCATAATCCTCCCCTCTTGACCATTACTTCCACTCGTTTTTTTGTCACACTTCTTCATCATGCGTCTTTGGGTTATCATCACTTTGGCATTGCTGCATCAGCCAGCTCTTGCCCAGGACGATATATGCTGGGGAGTAGATGGAACACCATGGACCAGCAACAAACGGTGCCCTGGATCCTCTACCTGCTGTGGTGCGGACGCGACATGCATGCCAAATCGACTTTGCAAGAACAAAGGCCAAGCTGTGGACGAGTTTGTGAGAGGTCCTTGTGCTGTGAAACCTTACAGCAAGGAGAAGTGCGCTGCCATCTGCGTCTATGGTGAGTTGCTCAGACATATTGTCTGTGAGAGACACTAACCAAGGCTCGCCTTGTAGAGGAGGATAATGATCGCTTTCCACGAGTCAAGAGATGCGAGGATGGTAGCTTTTGTTGCGACAATGACAGTGGCTGCTGCAATGCCGGCCGTGGAGTCTTTATCGATGATGAAGGCAACCCTGAGGGATCGAGCACAGAAAAGAAGACTACAGCATCCACAACATCAGCGCCAGCTTCCACCTTCACCTCGTCCGTCTCATCGACCACATCCTCCGAGCCAAACCCTTCCTCAGACGCCGAGGAACAAAACAACGACAAAGGGTCTGATAATTCCGACAGCGATATGGGCCTCAAGATTGGCCTCGGAGTCGGGATACCTGCCGCTGCCATCGGCGCCGCTCTGGCGGTCTGGTTCTTCCTCAGAAAGAGGCGAGCCGCAGCCGATCAGCCCAAGAATTACTCCCCTGGGTACGCCCCCGCCTACCCAGACATGCACCACCAACAACAACAACCCGTGTATCAGTCCTACGCCGAGATGGAAGGCAGTCGGGACTCCAAGGCTCCGGGGGCGGTGCAGGAGCTGCAGGGCTGAGGATCCTTGGCAGTGACAATGTCACCTTATTATGTAGTATGCTTCTTCTTTCCCCATGTTTCAGAACGAAATTACGATTACGGTAGATTGGTCTTGGTAGCTTCTCTGGCACGGCGTTGAAAGTTGGGATATTTTGAGTCAATTTAAATTTAATTTCACTGTATGCCCCGTGGATCCATTCAAAGACTTTCTCGCAAACGCTGTTCGGTTCGTGAAAATCTGGTGATGCTGAGGCAAGGAGTCCTGAAGATCGGTGAGCCAGGGTATGCCTTGCACTCCACTCAAAGGATCTACCCCCCCGCGTGATCAACCCCTACTCGGTACCGACGAACCGGTTTCAGCGGCAAGTTAGAGAGACCTTGATTGGTGGCGGATCGCACACTCATGTCATTCTGCGTCTGGATGTGGCAGTCCGGTTACGATGCGCCCTTCCTCTTCCCTCTTGCGAGAATGGGAACAAGGTCCTTGTTAATTTGCCAAGGAGCTCACGTAAGAAATCATGCATTTGGTATGGGGCGGTACGTCTTGGCTTTTGGGGGCCGTTTCACAACGAGGTGAATCCCTTTTGGAGTGTCTGTTAGCGAGTGAACACATACCCTGGAGCCAAGTTAAGACTTCCCTCACGCTTGAATATCATGCTGGCAGGGTTTGATAAACGTAGGTATGCGATTGAAAACATCGTAAGAAAGAAAGGATGTCAATAACTTGGAGTTGTGGGAGCTTGAAGAAGCGTCCCGGATCCCTCCCATTGTTGAAATGCAAGATGTGGATCATTAACGACGTCGATCGCTGGATATCGTAAGGACATGACAATTAAATAATTTAATTGCTAACATAGGCTCCAGAACAAAGTAGACACCCTGTTTAATTACTCCTTGGCCTTCTTTTCTCCGCCCATGGCGTTCTGAACAGCCCCACCAATACTGCCCTCGGGCGTGAATTGCTTTCCGATCATCCCCTCCTTGTCGAAAGGACCGCCAATCTTTTGGCCCATTGAACCAATTGCACCCTGCTCTATTCCTCAGGTATTAATAAAAGTGTACTCACCAGAGGAAGAGGGCAACGAACCGGTGAATTGCTTTCCAATGGTACCCTGGGCATCCATCGCCTTGGGCATGGTGTCCTTGTTCAGGTTGGTAGCGTCCATAGGCTTGTCCGACATGATGGGTATTGGTCTGTTGTATGTACTGTTGATACTGTTATATATGGGAAGAGTATAGATGAATGATATTGGATGTTGACGAGAGGATAGCATTGCGTCAAGGTATTTTATAGTATTTAAACTCTATGATTACATCACCCGGGCATAGGCGACTCTGTCCCAAGTCATGATCTCATCACTCGTAATTGGCGATTGTTCGGTCATGCCTACTAAGAGCGATTCGATACACCTACACAGTCATGAGGTCATCCCCTGCAATCGTTCAACCTCTACTGTCATTCCCCGCGCCATCACCGCAAGCGTCGACCTAGGACAGCCACGTGCATCATGAATTAGTCCCATGGTTCAAGCCCAGTAGTCTAATGCAACTCCAGAGTTCAAGGGGGCATAGATTACTTCCTAGGGTACGCGAGGACCGAGTTTAGACATCTCTAAAGTCTGTATCACAGTAGAAAAGGAAAAGGCTGCTTTCAAAGATCTTACCTAGGAAACTCTCGATCTCAATCACCGCGCTCGGCGATATTGTTGCGTGACGTACGTTTCCCCGACAGCTTGGCCTTAGTTATATTAAACAGGGCCGATCTCACATATTCCCATCGGAGAAACGAATTAAATTGTCTTCGCGTTAGTTTGAAGACCAGAATTTGTTTCAGGAATGATCTTGGTGTCGACGTCAAAGCCTGCGATGCAGCGCCCTCTTGCTGCGAAACTTTACTCAATTTCTGTTGGCAGGCTTGTCTGGAGTTTGTGGGATGCAGTGGGATCTGGTAAATGCGACCATTGAGGCCAAGACGGGTTCAGACTGGGATATTATCATATTAAATGCCCTGTCGGCAATCTTGATCGGCACTCTATGGCTTATTAGAGTGGCCACTCTCTTGGATTAAAAGATAAAATTTGAGATTTAAAACCTGGGAGGAGAGTTAGCATACCTGAAAAGGACTTGAACTTCCAGGCAGCGACATCTTTAATATATCTTAACCCAACTTGCGTCCAGATCTCGGAGGTTGGGAAGCCATTATAGCTGACAAACGAGCTTGAGCCAGAGGTTCAGCGAGATATAGCTTTAATTCTGGTGAAATAGACACTCTATGGCGACTGAGATGGTCACGATCAATCCACTAAGAGTAACAAGAGGGTCTTGGAGGCAATGCGGCCGCCGTGTGAGTCATTCTCAAGGTGCAGGGATGAATGAGCCTCGCAGATCTGGCAGTCTTCCGTGGCTATGGCGTTGAGGCATTCCCTGACGATGCAACTCCCCATCAAGTTGATGACAGCCCACTTGAAACAGGCCAAACTGAAGTGTGGCTTAGATACAAAATGCCCGATGATCTCTGCCCCTTCCCCGCGCTGTGTGGTGTGGACCTCGTATTCCGTTTATCCTTGTATAACTCGGTGGCTCTGCAATTGGCCGACTTTGTTGTGACACACATGATGGGCTAGGTGCAAGGCAGATTTGGGCGTTGCTGCCTCTTAAGGGGCAATAGGGGGCGGTGATAGGGCTGTGACTCCTAATTTAAGCACAATTCCAACCGCAGCACAGGTTATATGAGTTGCCGTATTATCCGTTGCATCCATATATTGCCGGACTGTCCCCCGCGACCAGACTTTTGCATTGTCGTGTTATCCGTCGCAACCAAAAATCTGAAGTCGGGTTGCATTTACGTGGCTCAGCTGTTCTGTATGAACCGCAATGATTGACTGCTGCCTAGACATCATTAAAGAAAATAAAATCCTAAGATCGACGACATTTTGACATAACCCCAGTTGCTCAGCCACCTTGAGATGGGTATATAAAGACACTGAACAGAGACACAAACTTGGCTCTTGCAACATCACATCACATGATATCATGAAGCCTTACCACTATACGATTGAACAACTCTACCGTGACTGGCGATATGCCGTCGAGAAGGACTTTGTCACCGCTGATGGCAAACCCTTTCCTTACGCCCCAGACGGTCACTTACAATGGGGCAAGGAAGATAGAAAGCCTTCTCTGAGTGGAAAGCCGCGCGATGCATGTCTCAGCGGTGATGGCAAGAGGGCAGCAATTGTTGTCGACAAGAGAATTCAAGTTATCGATACTGAGACTTGGGAGACCATTATTGTTCTCAAAGGCCATACGCGCCCTGTAGATGGCCTTGCGTTCAAGCCAAACGACAGCAACATTCTTGTTTCCTCTGAAGGAACGGATGCTGATCAAATCAGTCATGATGCTGAGCCGACCATCATTGTTTGGGATATTGACAGGGCCAAGGAGGCCCCTCGCTTGGAGGGACCTGATCTGAATGCCATTTCCAAGGCCGCTACAACTGTCACGGCCTCCAAGTTGGAGGATCTAGGCTTGAAGCTGAAGGATCCCGGGAAAGCAGAGCTTGAAATAGCTTTGGCGTCTGAGATCGACCGAATCATGGCAAAGCAAGGTATCGCGGACAACATTCGCATTTGCGGTCGTCTCCACATCGGTCATCAACCCGAAATCTTCAACCCATCTGGAACTCAGATGGTGTATTCGCCTGGATATGCCCCAGAATCCGATGAGCCCGTCTCTTGGGATGTTGTGATTTGCTCGACGGATGATTTCAAACCCATCCTGACTCTGAAAGGCCATACCGATGATATCAAGTGGTCTGGCTGGAGCCCTGATGAAACCCTTTTGGCAACTGTCTCGTTCGGCAAGACGATTCGCATCTGGGACGCTGTCCAAGGTCATCAGATTCATTGTTTCGAAACGGACCACTATAATTGGGCCGGCGCCTTCAGCCTTGATTCACAGCATTTCGTCGCCACAGACAGGCATGGCATTATTCGTGTCTATGCGCTTCATGCAGAAGAGACTTTGCATTGGGAGTTCCATGCCGAGGGCCCAAAGATGTGGAGGCCTTCAGTTGCCTGGCATCCAAATGGAACACTGGTAGCCATCGGTGGGAGAAGAGACGCTGAGATCCTTCTATTGGATATCATCAAGAAAGAGGTCGTGCAGAGATGACTTCTTTCGGGTAGAGACTCCAAGGTTGATGGCGAGGCGGCTTCGATGATACCAGGACGCTTCATAGGTGTAAACGAGGTCAAGTTTGTGGACGGAGGTAACAAACTCGTTGTGTGGATGAATGGCGATGGCAGCATCGAGATGTTTGACCTGCGACAGGAAGTGAAGTGGAGGTTTGGTAGAGGTGGCACTGAGGATGGCTCAGAGGCTGAGAAGTGGAGAGATGAGAATGGAAAGGTTACGAGTGAAGCAGGATCTGGTATGTTGGTTTTGGAGAGAGGAAGGAAGTTGACTCTGGCTAGCGTTGACTTTGATGGCGTTCGGCTCTGGAGTGTGCCATTGGCGGATTGAAGGATAGGTGCTATAAGCAAGGCAATGGTTTGAAAGGGAACAAGATTGAACCGACGGATAAGAATTTTTCAGGGATATTGGAGGCTGAAGACTGACTAGGAGGAAACAAGCCAGACTGAATGCGCGCGACTGGGGATTCTATGAAGGCACTCTTATACTAAAGCCACCAAGCTTCAAACTGTCTCTACAGGTATTATGAACAGGCTGAGGGGATATGCAGATGCAGATCCATCAGCAATCTGACAAGTAAATACCCCTATGCCCAAGACCGGTAGGTCCTTCCGTACTTGGATTCCTGCGCCAGGAGCTTGATGAACTCTTCTGCAACCTTCTCCTCTGTGTTGTATTAGCAATGTTTGCCAGTATAGTCGGCGATGACTTACCAACTCGCTCAGACACATGCAGCTCATCGAACCAGAAGAAGGTCTCCCTGGCCTCTTTCTCGACCGGACAGTTGAGGAACTCACCGATATCACAGTGTCTGTAGTGACCAGTGGTATTGACAGGAGCGTCAATGTACACCCCGGGAGTCTTGAGCATGTCTGTCATCAGGCCATGGAGATCGAAGAAGGAAAACGTCGCGCCAGGCCATCGCTTCTCGACAATGAGTTGAAAGGGGACACCATACTGCAGCATCGTCTTAGCGCTGGTCAGATACTCCATGAGCTTGCAGTTGTAGTCGGTCATGTTGTAAGCTGTCTTGTTGACCCAAGCTGGGTTGTCGAGTCTGCCACCGTCTTCAGGCATGAGGAAGGCTGGGGAACGCTCAGCGGCAGGGGGTGTGATAGCGATGAAGTGACGACCACCAGTCTCGTAGAGTGCATCAAAGACGTCCCAGACACAGCTGATGTACGAAGTAATGTTGGTGCCCCTGGCGTTGGAATCGGTCAAGAAGCCATTGGCAATCAAATCATTTCCTCCAATCAAGACGGCATAGGCAGTGTTGTCAGCCGTACGATTGCCATAAAGCTCATCAAACTCAAGGTCAGCCTTGAAAGCTGGGACCTGCTCGTCCAGAACAGACGGGAAGGGTTTGCCGGGAGTGAGGACAAATTCGCGCTCGACAATCTTGTTGGAACAAGTTGCTCCTCCAACAGCGTAGTTGAAACTCTTGGCGCCAGTCTTGCGGGCAACCATTCGAGGCCACTTGTAGCCGCCGCTAGTTGTGGTGTTGTCATTTTCAGGGAGGATAGTTCCAGCAGGAGGGAGGGTTTGATGCTCGTAGATATACTCGAGACGGTTCTCATCGGAGAAACTGTCACCAAAGTTGACTAGGTTTTGGAGCTTCAGGCAAGAAGCTGCCGCGAAGGGCACGATAGAGGCGAAGACAAGGACGGATTTCATGGTGAAGATTTGAGGATGGGTTGAGAGAGAATGATGTTGATGGCTTGCAAGTTGCTTTTCGAATTTCAAGTAAAGACATGAGCCGACTTTTATACAAAGAAAGGAGTCTAGGATCATGGTTCAGCTGTCCAACATGGTAATCGCCTCGGGTGGCGGTGTATCTAGGCAAAGACTGTTAATTTACCAATGCCGTCAATGAGCGTGAGAAACAGAGACAGAACCAATTCAAATTGCATCAAGTTTTCAGCTCCTGACCAAGTCAGACTGAGCCAAGATCTTGGAGAAGTGGGCCAGGATTACGCCCAGCATTGGCTCGAGATGCAACTCTTGAGATTTTTCCTAAAGCGGACAAAGTGAGATCCACAGATTGCAACGTTGATCCTGACACGCCAAGAGCCAATACTTCCATGGGCCTTTTCCCGCCAGTTGCCCCTTTTAGGGCTGTGAAGTGACAACATCCGCTACAGTTGAAGGCGGAACAACCGAGCTAGAAGATGGCATCCGCTATACCAACTTGACCCGTTTCCTTTCACCAAAGGTATATTCATCCTCAGCAGGCTGGTTCACCTTCCATCTAAAAAAGCCCAGTCGTTGAAAAGCCCCTTGATCATTCTCGTAGGTAGCGATCCCCTCAACATAGTACAGTTGGAGTGGATCGCTCTTCTTGTTACCTGTGACGTCAATAGTCTTGTCCAGAAGTATATAATAAACAAATGTAGCTGTTGCAGGGAGCTCATCTACATCTAGGTCAAGGGTAATCCGAATGCTCCGGGCTTTCGACGAGTCGATGCGGAATTGGTCTAAACTGCGACAGAGGATATCGCACTCGGCCTCAAGATATGCTTCATCTGGTTTAGAAGAGACTTGTAAAAGAGAAAAGCCTTTGTATGGTCGCACGGTGGACATTCTAAAGGAGTAAAAGTTGACATGGCAGTCCAGACAGCCCCAAGACCATGTTGGGGCTCTTTTAGATCTGCTCGTGACAGGCTGAGAAGGGCCGGCAGTTGCTCGAGACCAAAGAAGCTGTAATGGCAGGCAGGCCATCCATGTGCCCGCAATATATGTCTTGTCCATGGTGGTTGCCAAGTGCTTCGACTGTAGTAGTTCATTAGCTATGCCCTGCACAGCATGAAGTCGATCATCAGCCACAGTGAGCGACCGCGTAGTAAACTCAAAGAGCATACCGCTCCACATTCCACCAAGGAACACTGGAGACATCCAGCCGTCACCGCGGCTTTTATGGTAAGTTTCAAACTCGTCGAAAAACTTGGTTCCAAACGAGAACAACCTCGGGCTCTTCTCTCGCTTGATGTTGCCGAGGTTAAGGAACAGTTCGTGCTGGGGTTTACAGTGGCAATGCAAATCGTAGTCGGAAAAGATTAGGATGCGCCGGGAGAGGACAGCCTCTTGAAAAGCCCAGCCACGAGTACGTAGGGGCAATGGGTGTCCATCAGCCGGGGTGCCTTCTGCCGCCAGAGTCACTGTACCAACTCGAGGCTGCTTCGGGAGATAGACAGGCATTGTACATGAGTGTTCTGGTTTGTTATCCTTGGTAATTTTGAGGAAACCGTCTGAAGCCTTTTGGGCATATGCAGATGCGATGGTGACCACGGCATTCCGGTAGACTGTGCCCATTTTACCAATCTCAGATAGTTTATCTTCCGGGCTGTCTTGGATGATGCAGAGAGCGTCGATCCATAGATATCGAATTCCAAGTCTCCGTGTGACGTAGACAGCGTCTCTGAGGGTCTGCGGGAGTCTATCGATCTCAACTCCAGACATCAGGGTCTGGATGTTGCTCTTGGTGGCGGTTAGAGGCTGAGGCCCGCCCCAGCAGTAACTCAGCACTGCGTATCTCTCAACTCTCCCGGCCGTCTGATGTTGCAAACGGACAATAGGGCCAAGGTTAAGATCAACGTCCAGAACACGGGTAGGAAGCTGAGATTTCTCAGGAGGAAGACACCTCTCATGACGCCCCTCTACGCAATCATCAAGCCATATCTTTGCCTGTTGCATAATGTCGCCGTCGAGGAAGTTGGTATGCGTAGTTCGATTAAAGAAGTACTTTGCTGCAGGATCATCTTGTAGCTTATGAGCATTATGAAGCTTTACGGCCCGGGTATGCTTACCAAAAGAGGCCATGATTGAGATAGAGATCTGGTTAGCCCATGACCATCGTTCCTCCGGCGCCTTTGGCGGCTTCTCGTGATTAAGGTACCCACCATCTAGCCACACCCTGTCATCCATACTCTCATGTAGACGTCTCTCCCAATCTTTGGTGGTATACTGTGCAAAGCTAAGTGCAGGGCTCTGCCTTGAACCCCGCGAGACAAACCAAATTTGTCTGTCTTTCTGTTTTTCAGAGTATTGGACCTGCTTGTCAGTGCCCAACTTGTTTCGAGGATGCTCCCACCCCCTGCGAAGAATGATCTCGCATAGCTGACACCCTTGCTTGACGCTTTCTAGGAGCTGGTGCATATTGGAATGGCGATACCCGGGTAAAGTTCCCAATGATTTGAGACCTTCGGGGGTGCATAGCATGCCGACGCAAGCTTTACAGTACCCGGCCTTCCTGGCGACGGATCTCGCAGACCCAGGGTCCCAGGCCTGGAGAATGAAATCCATGGCGGATAACTCTACGTCGGCGTGGTGTTGATTTCAAGGGGGGAGGACCGGCAACTCGATGTCGGCAGGATAGTTTGGGAGGCCGTTAATGACTGCCTTAGGCTTTTGAAACTTGGGGATAAGCGACGAGAGCCGGGAGTCCTCAGAATAGTGCAGTATAGTAAGCGGGCTCTGGGCTCTCGGTGGCTGAATTTATGCAATGGGACGGGGACCTCGTGCATCAAGCTGAGCCCTTCATGTTGCCTAGATGGTGCCATCTTATACAGAAGACGCACCTTTCCATGTATTTCTTTGTGGCTGTTGCCATAGAAGTCAAAATAATTAAGTCACGGTGTCTTACGGTATTGAGTTTTGATACTGTCATGTATTGATAGCTGTGTTTTTTTCTTGTTGTGGCTGATGACATTTGACTTCATTGTAGCCTATAATAATCCATTCTCTGTGAGAGGTCATTCATATCATTGTTAGGAAAGGCTTGGTTAGCAATCATGTCGTCTAGGTCAACGCAATCTAGTTTAGAGGAGTTATTCATGTCTGTCGCGTCTGTTTAGCATTGGAATACGATGCTATGATGTATTGGAAATGTATTGTTTGTTGTTATTGTTGAAGCCCGGGATAACCCACCTAGAATATTGCGATAATCTGGGCCAGTACAGAATACAACACAGCGCAGCAGCTGGGTTGGGATTGTCTTGGGGATCAAGCTTTGTTCATCTAAATGCCTGCATGTGATACTCCCTTCCTACTTGCACGTGACATCCATGCTCACTAATATACCTATCTGCGGCCCGTGAATTTTACTGTAAAATCTGTTCTTTGTTATAGTTGATGCCAAGACAACCGAGCCAGAAGATCCAATTTTACTGTCAACGATATCTCCCTCGCCATTCCTCTTTTCACCCTACGCGTACATGGACTACACCTGTGAAGATAGCCTCTATAATGGCTACGATCGCGAAGCCATTTTTAGCCGAAGCACCTCTCACTGGCAAACCATTCTCTCCGGGGCCAAGGCCACCAAGACAATTCCAAGCTCGAGTCTAGATCTGACACAGTGTCTTGATCGTATCCCTTGTTTTCCTGAGAGGATTCCAAGCGACGTGAGGTTTTTGAAGGGCTTCTCTACATGGTTCGATTCAAGCTCTCCCTGCCCGGTCAAGGAACGGAAGGAGAGAGAACAAAGACTGTTTCTTACAAAACCTCACCCTACCATCTGCTCGATATCGCCTTCGTCAAACTTTCGTGTCTGGGAGGGGAAGACGAATAATGGAATCGCACTGTTGACGCTGAGCTGGGCGTATATCATGGGCGCCAGCCTGGCGGAAAGACAGGGTCTGTTGATGGAATATTCTCCTCTCCCTGATACGCCCACAGAACCTGCTTCAACGGTGCTCAACCTCGGGTACGCTTCCGCAAGCGAGCAACGATGGTGGAAGGCCATTGTGTCATCTGGACGAGGATGGTCCGTCTCAGGGTCAAAGCTATCACCCTGGGCGACCGTGGTTCAGGATTTAGACATCAGTATTGCAGGCAACCCAGAGAGCAACCAGCGTCCACCAAGGGCACGGCAAGCAGCTCACTACCTGTCGCGGTTTTGCGAAGCTTATGACCTAGGCTCTCAGTGCTCGGCTGCCTTTGCTGCTGCTCTGACCATCCCACTCCATGCCAGTATAAACGCTTTCAAGCCAGTCCATATCGAGTTGCCGAAACCTTCATTCACCACTTACTACGGATTGGCAGGGTCAACAAGGCAACTCCCCACTGAGTTTGAGCTGATAGGCTACTATGTGACCTTGAGCATATGTCCATGGGTCCTGGGCCCCTCTCTTTGGAGCGTGTTTTGGAGTCCAGGTGTTCCAAGCAACCGTGTTGGAGCCTGGATACAGCCCATTGCCGACATGTTGGAGCCCATCATCCAACACAACGACATGGAGTTGCTCGCCAGAGTCATGTCATTCAGTCCAACGTCCCCGCTGTGGCTAGGGCTCACCATCTGCGGCCGTATGGCAATCATCAAGTGCATTCTGCCATCCTTGACCAAGCTACACAGTTATACATTTTCCCGCCCATTTATCGACGCTGCGGTATGGACCGGCGTGGCCCAGTCCTTCATGGATATTGGGCCATCAGGTCCTTCTGCCGACGGCATGGTTCCAAGAGCAGACGTATGGCGCATGCGACACGACTTTTCGCACCTCTACTCCAACGAGACGTTTTCCTACACTCCGCCCCATGGATGGCCACCTTTTGGAAGTATGCGACCTGAAGATATCGAGCTTGAGATCCGTGGTCATCTAGCTTGCTCGCACCAATGGGAATATTCACACTGGACTTGGTCGTACAGCGGCGAAACAGACGCTGGACTCTTCTCAAGGGGCATGCGGGTCCACCACTCGGACCGAGACTTGACAGCTGCTGAGACAGAGGGCAACTTGGAGATCAGAGACGTTCAAGCAGCACTGGAAATCTCTCGCAGAGCCACCGAGGCTACTTTTTGGTGGTGTTGCGACCAAGTTGAGCAAGGCTTTGGTGGGACGATAGTCCCTCGCCGGTTTGGTCATGATGAAGCGCTAAAGGATAAGAAAGTCGAGGTGAAAGACACGAGGTTCGTTGAAGCCTGGCTTGAGGCTATTGAGTATACTCGGCCGCGGCTGTCAACGAAAGCTTGAAGAGAGCTGTTAGCAGCCATCAACGAAAACTTGAAGAAAGCCGTCGGATGGAGGTTAGAGTACCTAGGTAGGTAGGTAGTCAAATATCACTCTTGTGTACTCCGTACCTACCTAGCTAGGTACCCAACTAGGCTTGAGAGTAGGCCCAGACCTCCAGCTGTGATGTCAGCCAAGTGGATTAATACGGGATCGCCAATCAGGCAGTAAGGCTTAGCGGCGGAAAAAAAAAAGGGGGCGGGCCAATGATGACGCAGTTTAAGTCTGTGGGTACCCCCAGTACCTGTCAGCAATTGAAACAGTTGTTGGCGATGCGTCTCGTCCTTCGCTCAGCCTCTTTGCTTCTGTTTCTGCTTCTTCACAAGCGAGGAAGCAAAGCCATGCGGCCGTCTCGCGCAAACATTGGCTTCTGGCTGCTTTGGCTAGGCGCCCTCGTATGGTGCTATCTAAACAGCTACGATGACCCCTCCTCCTTCTTCTACGACGCCGATCGCGCCTTTGACAGGTCCTTTTCCGCCGTTCGCGAGGCAGAGGTCGACGAGTACCTGCGACGCGACGTGTACCCTGCTGTCGCGCTGCCAGACAGGACCGACGCGCCGGTAGAGGGCGAGTTTCTGTGCATTGGCATTCCGAGCATCAATCGAACGAGTTCAGCTTTTCTGGCGCACGCTGTTGGCAGTCTTGTCGATACTCTTACCCCCGAGGAACGAAACTCGATACACATTGCTGTTCTACTCGCCGACAAGGACCCCAAGACACATTTCGCATACGGAAAAGAATGGCTATTCAACCTTGCCGACCAAGTCCTCGTTTACGAAAACACAAACGTTATCGAAACGACCGACGAGACACCATCGAACCTCAACTACACCATCCTTCCCCACGATGTACGCGGCGTCGGTCGCAGCGACGATCGAGTCGAGAATATCCGCCTAGACCACTCGGTTCTGTTCGAAGTTTGTCGAAAACGAGATCCTTCATACTTTGCGCTCGTCGAAGACGATGTTATAGCCTCGCGCGACTGGTTCACACGGTTCAAGAAGGGTGTTGCTCAAGTTGAGAAGCAAGCCAAGGACTCGGGCACAGACTGGATCTACCTGCGGTTATTCTACTCTGAACTCTTCATGGGATGGAATAACGAGGAGATCTTTGACTATCTCAAGGTGGTCATTCTGGCATACACATCTGTCATTGTCTGCCTGTTGGTCGCCCTGCGTTGTCGTCGTCATCGTCACTCTGGCTCTTTCGCCAGCAAAGACTTTGCACAGACCGTCGCACTACTCCTCGGCCTCTGGATCCCAGCCTGCATAGCCCTAGCTTTCGTGACAGGTCGCATCACATTACACCGCCTCGCCACCTTCACCCCCGGCGTCCGCGAGATGCCTCGCTACGGCTGCTGCGCCCAAGGCCTCGTGTTCCCGAACCACCACCTACAAGGTCTTCAAGATTTTCTCCGAACACCGCCGTTTCAATTCCCAGGTGACATGATCACTGAGGATTACGCGCGAGATAGGGGTTTGACAAAGTGGGCGCTTGATCCGAGTGTGATGCAGCATGTTGGACTGGTTGAGTCGTCGGATGGCCCAAGGAGGGCTGAAGTCTGGAACTTTAGCTTTGAGAGGCTACGACCGAGACCAGGATGAGAAAAGCGTAGAGGTTTGTTTGAATCAATTTGGTATTACTGGGTGTTGGGCGCCTGGAGTCAGTTGGCCGTGTTCCACATTGACGGGGACAAGAGGCACGTCCTAGCGATATTTTCCCCGACCGAAGGAATATACCCAAGCTCAATGATGGCTATCGAGGACTGGTCTGGCTTATTGACGGAGCCTGCTTTCCCGCTATCGACACAGTCGAATTCGCGACATGGGAGCCAGAATGCGGGCCCTCGTAGGGTCGAGGCGACAGTCAGGGACATGCCCTTCGAGCAACAAATATTCACAAGCTTGTGAAGAGTATATACCACTATATAGCTTCGTTGACGATATAGAACCACGTACGACAGCAATACGGCATACTTCTACAATTCCTTGCGAAAGTACACCCGCTCGTATCCCTCATCCGTCTTCCTTTCCGTCTCCACAAACCCCATCTTCGCATAAAGTCCAAGGTTCTCCCACATTTTGACATTTGTAAACAACTCCAAAGCACAACATCCTCGCGACTTGGCAAACTCTTCTGCGTAGCGCATGAGTACGCCTCCATAACCACGGCCTTGCGCTGTCACGTCAACGACTAGATTGTTGATCTTGACTGCGTCGGAACCTTGTTGGTGGCCCAGGACGATGGAGCCGACTATGACGTTGTCTTCTTTTTTTCGTAGGATAAAGACGTCGTGGGACTGAAGGACTTGTTCGTAGTCTGTTGTCATGGGGGCCGGTGGTTTTCCAATTCGCTCAATGTACTTGGTGTATGCCGCATCGACTATCGCCTTGATGGCCGGCACATCCTGAGGTATTGCTCTTTCGAGCGTGAGTTTATCAGACGTGAATGGAGGGTCAGCCATCTCCCTAGATATACAAGGAATCAGCCAGAGGCACAAATCGAACTACGGATAGACAATACCCTGAAGTCATATTTAGAGGGAGAACAAAAAAAAAACCCCAATTAATAGTCAAAGTTTGATGAACAGAAGTAACGAGAGTTAAGACGTTGTCATAACAAAGCCATCTTATGTAGATCCTCAACTCCGGGACCGGGACCGGAACCGGAGAGCTGACTCAATGAGGAGATAATTTAGCTGCATCCCCAGATTCCCAACTAGGCATTTCATGACTTGTCTGACAAATCATCCGACTATAACCGTGTGCTAGCATAGAATAGGCATTAATGATTGAATCGTGAGTATCATAGCCGATACTCCCAAGTCTCTCTTTCGCACCAATCCCAGAACTTTTCTCCGAGACCGTTTTCTGCTGAGGTACGAATGGCTTCGCGGACTGGAGCGATTCTTTCCCAAGGAATAACTACAACTCTGTTAGTAGAATTCTGCTACTTGAACTGGAGACATATACCCCAGCAGCCAGAGTTCTCGGGCGGATTGGATCATGCATAGTGAACAGAAGTGATTGGCGGTAGCTTGTGACAAGCAGTTAAAAGAGGAGGGTGACGGCCAATTCATCATGGGTATCGACTATCGAGAGGCCCAGCGCGCCAAAATGACCAGGGACACGAGTTTATTTCGACAGTGGGGCGCGCTTCCGTCTGACACAAATTTCAAGGAGTCATTCCCCCACATCTACTAAACTGCTTTTTTTGCAACTCATTGACGTGTTGTCATGCCACCATAGACTTTGTCGAATCCTCAGTTTGCCCTATTTTTTTTTCATCTACTGCAATGCCCTCATATCCGGCTATTTTGCCCCATCAACTCCCCCAGGGCTCTTTCGCCCCATCAACTCCCCCAGGGCTCTTTCGTCACCTTCGATACCTCCTCGTTCTTCGGGCGGGGTCCGCATGCACCTAAACTCCCTACACCGTCTGAAGTCCTATCTAGAGGGGATATTGAACATCCAAATCTCAAGGGTTTCAAGATTAGACCGCCAGTCATATTCAAAGATCTTGGGCTTCTTGTGAAGTACGGCGAGGCTCCCGACGTAACTATTGCTGAAGGGCAGTGTCTCTGGGCTATTCGTCACTTTTTGCCTCAAGTCCCTGTTCCTGAGATCTACGGCTGGACTCAGGCAGAAAGCTTCACATTCTTGTACATGGAATTCATTGATGGGATCACATTACATGACGGTTGGGACACTTTGACTCCCACAGAGAAGTCTGGTGTTTGTGAACAACTAAAAACGATCATCGCCGAGATTCATCATCTACGTCAAGGACCCGACGATCAGTTCATCGGTAGGCGCCCACTCCCACGTCCTGTGAAGAGTTAACCGCCGATTAGGTAATATTAACCGCGGACCACTCGGAGACATGGTCTTAACCAGCACAACCCTCCCTTGCGTCGGTCCTTTCTCTTCGGTGACTGGATTCCATGATTGGTTGTCAGATATGGTCAAGAGACCGGCTAAGGTGCATCGGCCGGACCTTGATCTTGCTGATATCCGAGACCCATATCGAGAGATGCTGCCTGATGATTCTCCTGTCACCTTCACGCACGCGGATCTCAACCCAGTAAACATCATGGTGTCCAAAGGATCGCCTTGTCGTGTTGTCGCTATTATTGATTGGGAGCAATCCGGTTGGTATCCAGCTTACTGGGAGTTCTGCAAGGCTGAATACACTACGGAACTGCATTCAGAGTGGCAAACTGAATATCTGCCCAAAGTTTTGGACGAGCCGGCTTGTGTGGAAGGTTTTTATTCATATGCTAATGCATTCGGAGCTTAACATACTAGGTGCCTGCCTTCGAGAATAATGACATTTTTGGGCGGTCGGTAAGCGGCTGTTGCGACTCAATCACGAGTAATTTCATGTCCCCGTGATTGCCTGCTCTGATTGGCTATCGTGAGCGCTGTGGAGCCTGGAAACGGCCTTGCTTGTCTTGTCTTGTTCTGGTCTGATGACCATTCAACTTTTTACGTCCAACATCCATCTCGCCGTTTAATGACTTCATCCATGGACAACAGAGGTCGACGCAACATACTTAAGACGGGGTATCCTCGGCAGCGGGCCGTTGCAGCATGTCTCACATGCCGTGAACGAAAGCGAAAATGGTGCATATCTCCCCGAGGCGTACTTGAGTTTACCTAGCTAACGTCTCTCTGAAAGTGACAACTTACGACCCATCTGCTCTTCTTGTGAGCGAATTGGAGCGCGATGCGAGTACACTAGACAGGATGCTTCATCTTTTGACCCCGCATCTTTGCAGATCCTTCAACAATTATCCGTGATTGAAGGTTTAGTGAGAGGTATTCAACCTTCAACTTCGTTCGACTTGGCTACTCCTGGGATCATACCCTACCAGCAAGATCCAGATAGCTCGCCGAACGATGCAAATCTTGTTCAAGGTCTAGATGCTGAAAGCATCGTCCCAAGCCTAAATCTGGAAGCGAGCCAAAAGTCCAGCACTGATAGATTGCTTCAATGGCCTATTTTTGACAAGCTTCTATCTTTACTACCGCGCTTCAAGTTCATTGACTCCAATAATGAAGAAGCCCTTACCTACCTTGACGATGTCGTACATCAGACGGAAGCCCCGTCTTCGATATACGGTTCTGGTTCCGTCAACATCTCCACCGACAAGTCGGATATACAGCAACTCGTTGGCTTGTTCTTCCAACGAGTCAATATCAAGAACCCAATACTCAGCCGCCAGACGGTTGAGGGGTATTGTCACGAGTATTATGAAAATGGGCCCCAGTTCAACTTGGAGACGGGTTTGGTATTGTTGATTTGTGCGCTGGGCGCCGTAGCGGACGACTTTAATCCTCTCGATATGGATCAAAGCCCGGCAATGTCATCTCGAGTGAGTAATCTGAAACTGGGGCATTGCTACTACGCTGCGGCCGAGAAGAGATTGGGCGCTGCCTTTTCAAGAGTTGATACACTTTCTATTCAATGTTTGTGTCTTGCTGGGTAAGTTGAATCTGCTCATCATCATGCTTGGGTGTAGCCGGGACTGATGACTTGCTATTATCAAGAATCTATCACATGTATCTAATCAGACCTATTCATGCGTTACGTCTTTTTCATGCAGCAGGTTCATCACTCCAGGTACTTCTTTCCACCAAGTAAGTTTGTTGCTCTCAATTGTCTAAGTAATCACTCACAAAGCTGTAGCAGTGACTATTCAGTTGGGAGTACTTCCCAACTAGTCTCAAGCTTGTTCTGGACATGCTACAAGTCGGAAAGGTTTGTCTAGGGATCCTTGCCTCAGACGTTTCATCAACTGACAAGATTAGAGAAATCCTCTCGGAACTGCCCCTTGGAATTCCTGCTCTGAGAGACCCTCCATCTCAAGACTCGTACCCTCCTCCGCAGCAAATCACAAGAGATTTATCAGCATCTGAAGAAGATAGTTGGTTCTTTTTATTATCCGAGTTGACTCTGCGGCGCATCACGGATCAGGTTGCCGAGATAGTCACCAAGTACATCGATGCCCGGATACGCCATGAACAAGGTCCAAGAGTTGAACATCTTGTGCCCATCGTGGCCGGGTTCCAGAATCAAGTCCAGAGCTTTCGAGAGCTTCTTCCAGAAGCTATCAAGTTCCCCGACGTGCCCGAACCAGCAAGCACTGAATGGGAACACTATAGCCGCGGACGCTACTACCGGGTTCTTGAGCTCATGCATAGGCCATTTGTCTTTACCGCTATCCACGACCCTACTTGCAGCCCAGCTATACAAGCTCTAGCAAAGACAGGCCTAGAGAATGGCTTGAAGTATCTCCAACATAGTCGGACGAGCCACCGTCATCACGGTCTATGGTTGCAGCTTCGGAATCAGGTCCGGATCTCTAGCCTACTGCTCGCAGCTTCAACAATACCTCATTTCGCCATGCCCGATGGTTGGTACGATGGAATCTCAAGAACCCTGACGACCCTGGCTTACTGGTCATACGAGTTTCCATCTTGCAAGTCTTACAAAGAGGTGATTCTAACCCTATCTGCACACACTAGACTAGGGAATATGGATGGAGGCACTCCCATGAGTTACTCACAAGTTAGCAATGATAGCGTAGCTTTGATATAATGGTTTCAGACACGTTCATACTGGTGTCTCAGCCCTCGACTATTTATGCCTCCTGTCATACACTTGTTTGATGGTGCTCCCTTGGGTGCCTTGGTGTTGACTATCCAAGATGACAATGTCTGTGTGCTGCGCCTGGCTCAAATTACCAAGCCTCTAACCGCACACATTAAGGCTCGTACGAGAATCGTGCTACCGTAGCTTTTCCCCAGATCCTGGACCAACGAACTAACTGATGCCCTGGAGTCATGAGTGGTTTCTGATTCGGAAAGGCGGCGGGGAAGAGCGGCAAGACACCTTGACATGGGCTTAATAGAGAACTAGCGGCGGGGAGTAGTGGCAATCAATATGATTGGTAGGTACCACCTATATGACTTACTTTCTCCACTCGAAGTGGGCAGTCACCTGCTACCCATGTCTGGTCTTTTCTCTCACATTTCTGGGGTAACTTGTCTACTCCAGATTCTGGGGATTGTACATATTCACCATGACTTTACTTCTATAAAAGCCTTTTTCTCTTCTGTCAGAATCTCTCAAGTGGAAGCTCAACATCACATTCATCTACATCGTTAGACAGCACCTCGCCGACTTGGACAACGACTTGTATACTCAATCCAGTCAACCAACCAACGTCAAGCATCATGGGTTGGCTTCATCGTACCGAGAGGACGCCTGAACAAAGGTTTGCAGACAACACTATTCTTGTTGGTGCAGAAATAGCTGCGGTATGTTTTCCAAATACTTGAGCAAACTGCTCACTTCTTGTCCAACCTCGCCTCTGTCTCTTTTCCTTTTCTCTCTAACCAAGTATTCTTCTTCAGGCTCTCCCCGAAACCAATGAACCATGGTGGAAACAAGCACACCTGCTCCGATTGAATGCCCTGCTCGGAATTTGTTGCTTATCAGCTGCCACTGTCGGCTATGATGGTGAGTAGACAGGATTGTCCCCGACGAAACCCGAGAGAACAAGTCCTCATAGATCACAGGTGCCATGATGAATGCCCTCCAGATCAACCCAAATTGGAAATCATACTACAACCACCCCGAAAAGGCCATGTTGGGCGCTATCAATGCTATGCTCCCGACGGGCAAAATCATAGGCTTCCTCTTCGTCGCACCTTTCTCGAACCGATTCGGCCGCAAAACCGCGCTCGTGCTCTCGTTCGCAATCACCATCATCGGCGCTGCTATTCAGGCAGCTTCGAATAGCGTGGGAGTCTTGATATTCTCGCGTTTCTTCCTGGGATTTGGGTGTGGTGTCATGTCACAGCCAAGCCCAATCTTGCTTGCAGAGATGGCGTATCCTCCTCATCGCGGAAAGCTCACGGCATTATATCATTGTTTCTATGTAGGAGGAGATTCATTACTTGGCAGCGAAGGGTATGTGCTGACATTTGCAGTTCGTTGGCGCCATCGCCGCGGCTTGGATCACCTTTGGTACGCTCAGAATGACTGGGGATTGGAGCTGGAGAATCCCAACACTGCTCCAAGGAGCTGCTCCTTTGTTCCAGTTGATTTTCTCGTACTTTTTACCTGAATCACCCAGGTGAGTCTTCCCCGTATACTCTTCTTTCCTGGTACAGACTGACTCATGGTTCCCCCATTCAGATACCTTATCGCAAAGGGCCGAGATGACGAAGCACGCGCGATCCTCACCAAGCATCATGCAGCGGGACATGTTAACTCTGCACTGGTCGACCTCGAGGTCACTCAGATCCGAGACGCCGTCCGAACTGAAGCCAATACCGAGAAACGACCATCTTTGGGCAAGATGGTCACCAGCCCCGCAAACCGCCGCCGACTTCTTGTCTCGACGCTGACCGCTATTGCTGCACAGTGGTCCGGAAATACTGTGGTTTCATACTACCTCGTCCTTGTCCTTAATGGCATCGGAGTTATCAACGCCACCCACCAGTCGCTCATCAATGGCGGGTTGCAAATCTTCAATCTAGTTGCGACAGTAGGATGCGGCGCCATGCTTGTTGATGTTCTGGGGCGTCGTCGTCTCTTCCAATGGTCTGCTATAGGAATGACACTATCTTATATTGTAAGTATATTTCACATTCCTGGTACTGGATGACACTAATCAACAACTGTCAGATTTGGACCATCTTGAACGCCCGATTCGCCGCCACCGGGTTCTCTAGCTACGGTTTCGCCGTTATTCCAATGCTTTTCGTCTTCTACTTTCACTACGACATTGCCTTGACACCTCTGCTGTACAGTTATCCGACCGAGCTTTTCACCTACGAATGGCGGAGCTGGGGCGTGGCCTACACCTTGATTGTGACCAATCTATCACAGATTATCGGTCAATTCTGCAACCCCATCGCCATGGCAAAGATTGGATGGAAGTACTACATAGTATTCTGCGTTCTTGACGCCCTTTTCATCGTTCAAGTCTGGTTCCTGTTTCCCGAGACCAAGGGCAAATCTCTTGAGGAACTGGCCAGCCTGTTCGAGAAATTGGAGAATGTTTCAGCAAGCGATCCGGAGAAACTCAAGGTCGAGAACGAGTACATCGAAAAGAGCAAGGCTCTTTCTGAGTAACATGTTTCACTACCAGGTTGGAGGTGAACTGTAGCATAGATCTGTGGTAGACAGGCAAATTTTTGGCGGGTTAGGTTAGGACAGGAGATTTGTGAATGCCAACCTGAAGACATCACGTCAATAGGTTGGTGGATGGGCGGTCGGTCGTTGTGTTGTAGTTTTGACATGATTCATATTCTCTACCAAAATATTCACCTATCTATCATGTGAAATGATATGGATTATTATGATTCTGTCTAAAATGATGGATAACTGCTATAGGGACGAATGCCAAGTTCGATAAATATCTTCTCAAGCTACCGAGGTAGTGAAACAGCCTCTGTGGTATTTAAGCCTAGAAAATGCATTATTCCCCCATAAAACATTACGGCAAAGCTAATAAGAAAAAAGGAAAATCACAAGAGGGGGACATACTTGATGATATACCATATGTTGATTTGAAGATGGAATCAATATAGAGTGATGATAGAACACTTGTAACTAAATAATAGTACCACTAAGCAAGACAAAGAATTTTCAGCAAATAATTACAAAGCCAACTTCTCTCATTGTGACTGTTCAACAATCGAGTGTGCATCTTGAAGTAGCTGCTCAACACCCTCTGTAACATGTTGCATGCGATGTTGAAGCTTCCCCTCCATGTCTAGCAGGTCAGTCTTGGCAATGGTTGCCAGGTGATCTCGAGCAACTACAGAAGTTCCGCCTGAACTGATCCTAGATGCCACAAAGTTCTCAGGATCTAGAATATTATGTATTTGGGAATGTGAGTATTCTTTCAAAGCTGGATCCGTGATGAGATCAACGCGCAGATCACCGGAGTGAACACCGGCTCGCTCGTGGGAAGCAACAAGCTGCGCGACACTCTCATGAGCATGGCGGAAACTCAGCCCATGAGAGGCAACTAGGGCATCCGCTACGGCGCTGGCAGTAGACCAATGCTGCCCTGACGACTTCCGCATAGCAACCAAGTCAAACTCAGCGGTGGCAATGACCTCGCACAACAAAGCAATAGCCCCAGCTGTCTCAGCACATTGACCCGGCAAGAGATTGTGTATATACGACTGGTCGACGTCAGTCGAAGTGGCCGTGTGCATGGCTCCAAGCTGACTCGCAGACCAGCCAACAGCCGAGCCAGCAAGACCCCGGATACGTTCGAGGACCATGGGGTTGCGCTTCTGGGGCATCATGCTCGACGTGCCACACAAAGAGGCATGGATCTGTACCAGCCCAACCTCGCTGGAAGACCAGTAGTTGAGATCCGAGGCAAGACGACTGATTCCAGATAGCGTCGAAGCAAGCACGCTTGCAATCTCGGCACCCATGTCGAGCGAGGCAAAACCAGCGTCGCGGGCATTGTAGACGGGTCGGTCGAAGCCAAGGTACTTGGCAGTGGCAGCGCGATCGATAGGCCACGAGGTGCCGCTGTAAGCAGCACCTCCAAGGGGACACAGGTTGAGCCGGTCGTATGCTTCAAAGAGCCGAGACAGATTGCGCGAGACGGACCAATAATGAGCGTTGAGGTAATGGTCAATGGTGGTTGGCTGAGAATGCTGCAAATGAGTGTACCCGGGCATCAGAGCACCAGCGTAACGCTCCGCGGTAGCTAGAATCTGGGAACCCAAAGCGACGAGCTGTCGCATTACTTCTGTGATGCTTGCACGGTTGATGAGGCGCCAGTTTGTGGCTTTCTGGTCGATGCGACTGCGAGCCCTTTGGATATCGCGACCACGAGGGCCAACGGCATTCTCAAGGTAATTCTCAATTTGAAGGCCGAGGGTGCCGACTTCTGGCCTTGAGGCCAGCATGGAAGCTGTGTCTCCTGCTCGAAGGTCCAAAAGAGCCTTGACCATGCTTTGGCCATGCTTTGCGTCGAAGATGCCGGTGCGGGTGAGCATGACGGCGTGTGCGAGGTCAGTCAGCACATACTGATCAATACTGACAAGTTCATCGTCCAACTCGACCTTGTTAACGTGCGTGATGAGGAGTGAAGATGCTCGAGTGTCGAGTCGAGCTTCGGCAAGCGATCGAACCCCATTTCCATTGCTCGTCTTTTCGGACATGACACCATTGGTTATTACTGCCATGGTCACTTGCTTGAATGGGCAGGGCCTTTCATCTCATCAAGATGCTGTTCTTTTCTTTTATAGGCAGGACTAGACTTGCTCATTCAATCAGATTAAAAGTACCCAATGCCGCCACTCCCCGCTGCTACTTCAGCAAGGACCCACGTAGTGATGCTTGATCAGAATGGGCCTTGCCGCTATTCCGCGCCCCCTGGTTAGTGGCCTTGGCGCGCCCACAAACCCTGGGAAGTGAGCCTGTGCTGCCAAATGGATGCTTGTGGTGATGTAGGGTACCTTACCTAGGTGGCCCGTATCCATAGGTTCTTATCTGCCTACCTACCTACCTATGTATGTCGACGCTGCATATAGAAGAGCTATTTTAACATAGGTATTTAATGTGACTAACTATATCTTGGTGGTAGTTTCGATATTTACAACGTAAACTTGATAATTATCTCTGCTGTTTGGTATCAACCAGACCAAGTCTCCTTGTTGCACTTATCGACATTCGAAATGTATACCTCAAAAAGCCAATTGAAGATATGTAGGAATTGGTCCTGTACATGAATATCTATTCTGGCGTTGGCAAACGCACTATCGTTAACAAGTTCTGGGGAGAATAATTGATCCAGTATGTTCACCTCTGGCTAACACGAACGCACATATAGCGACCTGTTCTCGTGTCAGGAATTGCAAGTTCCATCGACACAAGATACGAATTGGATTTCACAGGCTATCGGCCTTCGAGCGAGACTAGTCGCGGATGCTAAGGCATATAGCGGCATCACGAAGGTGACCCTTTATTCCCAACATACTTGACTGTGCCAGCCATCAACGAAAACTTGAAGAAGCCGTCAGCAGCGATAAGGACAGTGGAAATACGGAAGTAAATGAGCTCGAGACCCTGAGCGGTCTAAGCGAAGTATCTTCCGCTTGGAGGTGAACTCGACATGGCACTCCTCGTGACTGACTTGAGTCTAACGGAAACAGAGAGAGGAATATGCTCGGTCAAGGGCTCGAAGGCGCAGTGGGGGAAGGCCTCTGAGCAACCCAACGGAAATAATGCAGCCGCAACGCAACTAAAGCTTATACCTAGGCTTCAATAACACAGTGACTATCCAGTAAGGTTTACAATCGTAACAAATAACGCCGCAATAGCCTCAATAAAGCTTCTCTAAGATGGATACATGGTACCGTCTCTCCCCACGGCCAGAGGCCAAGAACAAGAAGATTCAGGGTATACTGCATGAGTCAGGGGGTGAGGATGAAAGCTTGTCCAACGATACGAGGCTATGAGTGACGGTTGCAATGACATAATATCTTAACACATCAGGGGTGACAACCCAACGGAGGAGAGAAGAATATGCAATCATATTTATAAAGTTGCACAAACAACCTTGCTGACCCAGGGGCACAAGGTCAATCAAGTCCTCGGGTGTGAAGCTGGAATGCCAAGCCATTGAAACATGAACCCGGTATTAAGTGCCGAGGTGAATCTGCGACATCAGGGGGATTAACACGCGCCCGCCCCATCAAGACCCAGTCAGTCGGGACATTTGCATCTGGTACTGGCTGTTCTACGACGTCATCCTTGTTAAGACTCAATAGGGTTTCTAGGTCATTTTCAAGGTAGCTGGGGCTATTTCTTGGATAGAAACTCCCACGTCTGAAAACGGAGTCAAGTTGGCCCTCATAACCCTTCCTAGCGGTAATATTGTCTCACCTTCGGAGATGCCGTTTTCTTTCATCCATCATCAATACCGGAAATAGAATTCATTTCGCCTGCCAAGGCTGAAGGCTGGCTGATCCGGGGTGCCGCGGGAACCTTGCATCCACTCAACGGCTTACACGGCTTTCCCTCCATTCCTCGACGCGCGCCAACTACCTCTTTGCGAGTTAGCCCAAGCGCCGTTTCGACTCAGGGCGACTTTGGGCGTTTCTTCCTTTGAGATTGATTCGTCGGTATACGGAGCATGTCTCGCTTATAGCGGCAGTCTTTGTGCGACGGGGATCGGAGGCGAGCTCGGATGCGAAATTCGGATTCAGGCTCTGGAGAATGGCTTGGGTTAGCTTGTGTTGCCCTTGCATTGGTCTTTTGGCACTCGTGGGCGTCGAGTGGCGGCGTACGATTAGTGATCATGATATCAAGATTTCCAACTGTCTTCATCGCTGATGTGACGGACACAATCAACATCACAATGAGAAGGAGAAGGATTCATGAATGGTAAAGGTCTCAGCCTTCGTGTTTTGGCTGGAGACGTGTTTATTATTGTGATTCTAGTTGTCTGTTGCTGTTATCGTGGTGGTAAATGCATCTGTATCAACTCAACATCACTCGCGTTATCCCTCTTTCCATCATCCCAGATCTCCTCCGTGTACGTGAGAGATGGATCGCGCAGACTCGGGCCTGCTGACATTGGCGCATCTTCAAAATGCCCCATAGGTCGAGGGTCATGCATCTTTACGGCAACCTCTGACTGTCTTCCTGCCGTTGTTGATTTCGTTTGTGTATTTTCGGTGGGATATCCTGAACTTCCTCGGGAGCCAAAGTATGGTCGGAGAGAGGGGAGGCAGGCGATGACGAGACCGACGTTGACATCGAGGGAGCTCCAAAGGACTAGACAGTTAGAATAGATAAGAGAGATGATATTTGAAGACTCACTGATGGTGCTGAGCGAGATGGAGTAATCCTCGCCCGCCTGTTGGATCGCAATGAAGCGTACTAGACACACGGCAATATTGATGGTTCCAAGAAGAAACGTGAAGTAAATGCCTAGCCTGAGCGCCCTCTTGACATTTAACGCAGGGACGATCAACCATGGAAGAATAAACACTGGGCTGTTAGCGAGCGCAATTATTCAGAATCAGAATACTCACCGAGAAGATCACCCAAGAAGTGCAGTCCCCAACCAACCTGGAAGAGAATGGCATAAGACGAACCCGGGCACGACTTTTCGACGCTAATCTCCCTATAAAGAACAATCAGAACTGCCATTGCTTCCAAGACAGAGGGCCAATTCACCAGTTCCGTTGCAGAGGCAGACATATGGTGAATATCAAGGTGATGGTGACGATGTAACCGATGACGACAAATACGATGGTTGCCCATAAAAAGATTCTTCTCTTAACCATGAACTCGGGGAAAACCTGCAAGTAGACGGCGAGAAGGGCGGCTTTTGATAGGTAAAATGTCGTGTAAAAGGGGAAATTGACGGCAAAGAACAACTGCAAGTCGTCAGTCGTGATTCCCGCTGCTCCCCTTTTGAATATCGCTCACCTGCAGCACCAGCTGTAGATCCTCGACACCACCCTCGTATCCCTCTAGCGATGTATGCACGTCGGGATCGAGAGCTCCTTTACTCGCAAACACTGGCCCGAATGCCGCGGTAATGATGGCAAACACCCACGCCGTGCACATGAGGATGTCGCTATCTAGCATTCGTCGGTTCTGAATCCTGAGTCGTAGGTATATTCGAGCAGCGATAACGGCCGTAGCGACCACGATGAGGGTCCATTGTGAAGCCTGGAGCCAAGGTTAAGAATGAGTCGAGGAGACCGCTGCGGGTTGAAAAAAAGAAAACGCACAAGAATGGCCGCTGGTCCTGGATTTCCAAACGGCATTGTCACACGAGGATATGGGCTTCCTGAACCCCCAGCGAGGCTGAAAATATTTGAACGGGTCACCTTTTGATCGTTGAGGCCCGAAAATCGCAACACAGGAGGACCGAAAGAGTCTCACCTCTCACCACGTGCGTGCTACAGCTTCTCAAGCAAGCCTTTTAAACCATGCCACCCCTCGGACTTTCAAGAATGCTGACACCAAGGTCGCGACCCTCTTGTGGCTGTTTACAGTTTCCTGGCATGATATCAGACGTGGCGAGCCTGCGCGAATCTCGGCGCATGCCAGTCAGGACACGCTAGGTGGAAGCCACCAAGCCAGAACTATGCACTGTCTGAAAGCGACAAACGAGGCGTTGGAACTTGGACTGCTAATCAGGTCCAAGTTCCGGGAGGGGCGACAGGATCTTTACTCGCCACCGTTTCGACGTTTCCAGCTTTTCGCTTTGCAGGAGGTAGGCTTGGCAGATGTTTGTGTGACGATTTGATGTTTTGCGCGTATTTTGGGAAGAATCAGTCACGTAATGGAAATAAATTTAGTGTTTTCATAGTTTAATGATCTATTGATCTTTTATTTTTCTGGATTGGATAACATTTGTGTTATCTATCTTTCCTCTTCCCCAGAGGTTCCACACGGGCTCACGTTTGGTTCGAGACACTTAGGCGCAGTGCTCAAAATATGTCGTCTCTTTATCCTACCATGTGATTCTCAATACAAAAGTTGCAAAAGATGCACGATCGGTCTCGGATGATGTTGCGGCAACCGCAAGCGCACTGGCATCGGGGGTTAGCCATCTCGTGAATAGGGAGAGCGACAGTTGTGGGAGAAGAGGGAGGGGAAGACGGGGCCGAGTTTCCAGGGGTGGAGGGGGCCGAAACTGCGGTAGAAGTAGAGGAAGCGATGGTGATGGGGGTTGGTTGGCACATCTTTGTGGTGTAAGTGAAAAACTGTGCAATGTTTGTGCGGGTGAGTTGTTGTGATGAGCTCATGTGAGGATGCTGTGATGAGTGACCAAGGTGACTGCAGACTGGGACTTTATAATTGGCGTAAACGAGCAGATATCCCATGCTCATATTCACTGCTGTGTTCTCGTAGCTTGCCGTTATTAGTTCCACGATGAGTATTCTTGTTCACTCACGGGCCACGACGGGAACAAATATCAAACAAGATTACCTAACCTTGAACAATAGCCTTTTACCGCTGGCTTTGTAAAAGCATTGAAGTGACCATATACCTGCGACGCATAGACAGTCCGAGGTCTGGTTGTTGAGGCACTGCACACCGCCCTATTGATCCATGCCGCAATAGCACTCTGAAGGTTGAGGTTTGATCATGACATTGTTCTAGGTCATCTCTTGGCTCTTGTGCAAACAAGGACCGAGCGTCAATTACCTGTAACAAAGAACACAATATTGGTCTTCTGGCTCCCATCAAGGGTCGAACTTCAACTAGGTATGTAAAAAAACACAATCTTAGCACATCATGGCCTTGCATTCCAATGTTTTCGTACAAGCTGTCTCGTCAAGATTCTTGGAGGCTGAGGCCACTACCTCATTCGACTGGGAACCATTGTAAAGTAGTCTTACTGTGTTAGCATTGGGATATAATGCTAGCTACGTATGATGGATTAGAAATGTTTTCTTTATCATAGTTGAAGTTGGGATAGCTGATAGAGAAGACCGTGAGTAAAGAGAAATAAAGAGATTTTAAATAAAATCCAAATCTTAATTATATTAAAAAAAAGAGAAAAAACACTACTATAATACTAAGAAAAATAAAAACCATTAATGTATTTACATGAGCCTCTATTTGATCTATTGCTTTCCTCGCTATGACTAACACGGGCTGCTTTCTTAATCATAATGCTTGCATTTGGCAAGGTTACGAAACGTGACCTCGGACCTGGGTTCGTGATGCCTCTCCAGCACGTTCCTCCACCTCACGTCCTCATTCGCCAACACGTTTTTCCCCTTTTCGCGACCGATGGTAGTGCCAAGTCCGCGGCACTCCCGACGTGTTAGCCAATTAACCTTAATCTTATTTGCACCTGCTTTAAAAGGATTTCCATATCACGGTATCAGCAACGTCGGTAACCTCATTGATCATGTCGCGTGACCCTCATGTGTTCTTTGTTATAGTTGAAGCCGAGTAACTCAGCCAGAGGATCGTCGCGTGACCCTCATGGCATCTATAAAGTCGTCTTGGTTCATCAAAGTCCAGGGCGAACTATGAGCTCTGTACTCTTCTGTGTTGGAGAGAACTCGTCCTTACTTCCTCCCCATACATCTTTGCATCCGAGACACTTGTCTTTTTCAGAATAGCAATCAACAGTTACAACATGGCTGTCCTCCAGCGATATGACTGGATCCTTGCAATCACCTCCATCGCCTTCTGCTGCAGCAGCTTTGGTAACGGAGCCAACGATGTTGCCAACTCGTACGCCACGTCTGTGGCGGCACGCAGCCTCACCATGCCCCAGGTCGGCTTCCTGAGCATGATTACCGAGTTTGTCGGAGCTGTTGCTCTTGGAAAACGAGTGACTGGCACCATAAAGAATGACATTATCAATCTGGATCACTTCGTGCCTACCCCTTCAGTCCTCATGCTCGTCATGGGCTGTGCTGAACTTGGCTCTGCTACTTGGCTCCTCGTGGCTACTAAGATGGGATTCCCAGTATCTACCACTCAAACCGTGGTAGGAGCTCTTGTTGGAGCTGGTATTGGGTCCCAGGCTCAGGTTACTTGGAGATGGGCCGACGGCAGCGTCTCCCAGGTTGCAGCATCGTGGGCCATCGCGCCCCTTATCTCGGCCGGCTTTTCCGCTCTGCTCTTCGGCACCCTCAAGTTTTTTATCCTCGAGCGTCAAAACTCATTCGAAAAAGCCCTCCGCGCCATTCCCATCTACCTCGCCTTCACCGGCGCCGTGCTGGCACTGTTTATAACCATTGAGGCACCTAGTGCCCCTTCGCTTGAGGAGCTTGGGGCTGGCACCGCCATCGGGATCATTCTTGGAGTCTTTTTCGGCGTCTTACTCATTGCCTATGTCTTCTTCGTTCCTTACTTTCATCGTGTCGTCGTCAAGAATGACGTGCGTATCCGTCCTTGGCATATCCCCCTTGGACCTCTGCTCTGGCGCGAAGACCCCCCCTTGTACTTCCCTGGCAAAGGCGACTCCATGGTTGTGGACTATTATGAGTCAGCGCACGAGAAGAATGAGCAAGACGAACATGCCTTTGGCGACCCAGAGAATCCTTTGAAGGGGCATGTCAACCCTTCCGACTCTGCCGAACAAAAGGCCGTTGCTGACACCCACAACGGCCACGGCGCAGACAGCACTCATGACGATACCACCGTGACCTCCGGAGCCCAGAACCTGACTGGCCTTGAGGAACTCGAGAGGGGCGACGCTCCAGGCATGCGCCGTCGCCGTCGGGTCCGTCATGTTGAGCCCGAGGAGCGTTGGCTTGTCCCTGTCCGCCACTTACCCATCTACCACCCCAGACGACTTAGCAACCTCGCCAAGTACTGCATGCTTCAAGGTGTCACACGTGACTGCGTAACGCACGCTTCACAGGCACTCGCCGATGTTCACCGCAAGGCCAAACGTTACGACAACCGCGTTGAGCACTTGTGGACTTATGCACAGGTTGCCTCGGCAATGATGATGTCTATCGCCCACGGCTCCAACGATGTTGCCAACGCCGTCGGGCCTTGGGTCGCCAGCTACCAGACCTTCCGAACGGGCATCGTGGAAGAGGACTCTGACACGCCAACCTGGATCCTTGTGGTGGCAGGCTTCTTGCTGGGCGCGGGCTTCTGGTTTATGGGACATCACATTGTCAAGGCGCTGGGGAATAAGATTACGCAGCTTTCACCGACGCGAGGTTACGCGATGGAGCTTGGCGCTGCTATTACCGTTCTGCTTGCGTCGCGACTCGGCCTTCCCGTCTCGACCACCCAGTGTCTGACGGGAGGTGTTGTCGGGGTCGCCCTTATGAATGGCGACGTAGGTGCTGTTAACTGGCGCCAGCTGGTCTGGATCTTTAGTGGTTGGGTCTTGACGCTTCCGTCGGCTGGTCTGATTGCCGGTCTGCTTACAGTCATGGCCTTGAACGCTCCTCAGTTCGGCTAGAGAAGAGGTTGTTCTTGAGACGGCTGGAGATTGGTAGCTTGGTCGTGAGCCATCAACGGGGATAGTTGGCTAGGCTAGTTTTCAGACTTGCTTGTGGGATTTTTTTCATTTCCTATGATTAGAAGCACCCCTGAAAGAGATTGCTGGCTTGAATAGCAAAGGGGGTGCTATCAATACAAGATGGCATGAAAACATAATATCGTGAAACGCGGCAAGCGAGTGGAAGAGTTCTTATGATGCTGGTGGAGAAATAAATGTACTCCAAAGGAAGGGTCACGCCAAGCACAGAGTAATTAATCTAGCCTATCTACTGCCATTGAACCCTTCGATTTGATTTCCTCTTCTGGTCCATTCGGCCATTCCACCATCCCCAGTGGAGTCTGACGACATCTCGAAGGCGGGGTCGATCGGACACTTCCCCGCGTGAATTCTCTGAAAGGGAAATTTCTCCCGGCGGCGAGATGTTGCCTTTTTGAGAAAAGAAGCTCCACTTGAGCTTTTGGAGGTTGCTTTGGGCGAGGAACTCCGGGTGATCACCGAGTCGTGGGCTTAGGTATAAAGAAGTCAACTTGAGAAGTTCGAAACTCGATTTCTTTAATCTAATTCCTTCTTCAGTTGATTTTCCTTTCTTTGTGTGTTATCATCGGTCAAAATGGTGGTTATTAAACGATTCAGAACTGTTTGGGGTATCGACTCCGGAGAGAACTTCGAGAAGTGGATCCCCTGGTTCTCGGACTTGAAGAAGCAGGGCTACTGTTTGTTTCTCAAGATCTATCAGAGATATAGAGGCTGATGGAACTTAGCTGGTGTCGAGGTCGACATTACTGGTCGAGATGCCGATAATCTACGACTTCTCCGAAAGCTGTTGGATGATGCTGACTTTGAGGCGACGGTGCTGTAAGTTTGGCTTGATCAACTTATTCCAAGAATCAAAACTAACAAAGTCTAAGGATGCACACTGCTTGGGCTGGATATATCGGTGCTCGACCTACGGGCCTGAACCCTGATGTTCATCTAGACGTCTACCGCAAGACACTCGAGCTGGCCAAGATTCTTCGACCCGTCAAGATCAATGCCCAGTCTGGGGGGTAAGCCAACCCAGGGAAGATACTCTCCATGTGTTTTACTGACTGTGAAAGTGACTACTGGACTGTGGACGAGTCTGTCTACTTTTATCAAAAGACTCTGGAAATCGACCAGGAGCTTGGCCTTGTTGGTCTAATATCCCACGAGACACACCGCAATCGAGCCCTGTTTGCGCCTTATGCCACCAAGCAGATCTTGCTCAGGGTCCCAGAGTACGTTTGCTCCATCTTTCTGGCTTGACTATTGCTTACCATTATTCCAGGCTCCGGATTACGGCAGACATTTCCCACTGGGTTGTGGTCTGCGAGCGACTTCTTGATCTTGGCGAGGAGGACAAGGAGATTCTTGACCTTCTGGTTCCTCGGGTATGTACAGCTTGTTTGAACGTGTATGTCAAACTTCTAATAATTGGCTAGGTCCACCACATCCATGCACGAATTGGAACTACTCAATCTTCGCAGTGCCCTGAGCCAGAGGACCCAATCTTTAAGCCCGAACGCGAGTTCTTTGAGAAGCTTTGGCTACGAATCGTCAAGGCGCGAAGCCAAGATGCTCTCATCACCTTTGTGCCCGAGTATGGGTAAGTTACGAACACTTCAGAACAAAGATTCAGGATTGCTGACTTGCTTTGTAGCCCATTCCCGTATCACCCGTACGGAAGTATTAGAACCCATGGTGAGGTTGCTGATAGCGAGGGTACACGACTACAAAAGTTGTTCGAGGATAGTCTCAAGGCGTAGAATAGACAGGATATAAAGTCAAACTTGTCAATTTTACAGTTCATACTCTCGACACATTGGTGGGTTCCTCCAACTGCATCAATTACATCTTTGGGATGACCTTTTCCTTCTGCAGCGTATCAAATATAGACTCCAGATTCTCCCAACTGTCGAGATACCCAGTCCACCCCAACTTTCGAGACTTGGTCATGTTCAACACCACATTGTAATCCCGTCCCCAAGCGAATCCGGCAAAAGCCCACGACGCCTTGTTCAAAGCCGAGGGATCGAGACCTTCTCGGTCCGCCATCTTCTTCCATGCATTTTGTACCTGTTCGGTTTGGGACCATTTGACTAGATCGATGCGTTGGCGGATGTAGCTCTGAGGTACGCTGTCTTGTAGGCCTATTTCTTTGGCAAGGACGGACGCTGGTGGCTCTGGCTGTAGAGGTCTCTCTGATGCGAGAGGAGTATCGCGAAGGAATTGGTCGGCAGGAACTGTAAGGCCGAAATATTTTGCTACGCGAGGCCACAGGTTCATCCACGACTCGACGTCTCCATTGACAACATTAAAAGCCTCGTTGGCCGCTCGAGGCTCCAAAGCTGCCCAACGAGAAAATTGCGCGTGTAGAGTGGCATCAGTGAAGACGGTTACATTGGTGTAGAACTCTTCAGACCCCGGGAACACAAGTTCATCCCCGAGTTCCTTGGATACAGCGGCGTAGATGGCGATTGCACTGCCAAAGTTCATAAAGTTACCCTTGGCGAATCCTAAAACCTCGCTGGAATAAGTGACGTTCCATTCGATACCGTGTTTCTCGCAGAATTCGTGTAGAATGCGCTGTTGGCGGTAGTAGAAGTTGGGAGGAAATGGAGGCTCAGGAAGCCTGGAGGAGGATGTCAATACGACGTTGGCAAACTCTGTTGGTTTGTACGTACCATGGATCTGTCTCTTGCATGAGAATCTTGACTCGGCCGAGATGAACTCCATAGTTCTTGGCTCCCGTGACGAGGACGAAACGCTTGATAGATGATGCACGCCCGGTAATCTCAAGGGCTTTGCAAAAAGCATTAAGCATGTCGCCTATGAGATATCAGATACTAAGACTCGCTTGATCCAAATATGGGAGGGTTACCATTCACACGAGTGCTCTCTTCCTCCGAATCTTGTTCTAAATAGGCGGCAAAGAAGACATAGTCTGCCTCAACGTCCTTGAGATCATCTGACATGGTCTCGGCTTCGGCCGTCAAGTCGAGATGGACGTGTTTGACCTGAGGGCCAAAGTCCTCTTTCTTAGAGCGAGACATGGCGCGTAGATGGTACTCCATTCTTCCGATCTGCTGCAAAGCTCCTTGACAATCTCGCGGCCAAGGATGTCTAGGTAATGGAGCGTCAGTCGATGTTTCAAGGAATAGAGTGCAACTTACCCGTGGCACCGGTGACAATAGCTGAAGGCATGTTGGCGGCGTGAACAATGTTGAATTCCAGTTGAAAGAAGATTTCTATGGGCTCGAAGTTGATTTTAACATTGTCTCGACGTCATGGAGGCACAAGAGGCTGACAAATGGGAGGCTCCGGTTTGCGGCGCGATACACGCCCTACAGACTTGGTACGGTCTCGGCCCTTTGGAGGGTCGGTTGACGATTGACTCTCCACAACTCGGGTCTTGAAGTGAGTATAATACGACTAGTGGTTTGGCCTTTGTAAAATCTAAGGCTCTGAATTATTCAGCCGGCCCAACTTCAAGCCGCATTCTGAGACAACAGCCCTTTATCACTCCAAAACAACCTCGAACAAAGCTTTACCAAGAACCATTCCATCACTCAAAATGGGTCGACACGCTCTTGTGCTTGGTGGCCACGGAAAAGTGGCCCAGATCCTGACACAGGTGCTGCTGAGAGACTCATGGACTGTTACGAGTGTTAGGTATCCGGACAAAGGATCAAGTCTCTCAGATTGAAAGCCTGGCACCTGCAGGGAAGAACAAC
The DNA here is from genome assembly GCA_003946985.1 of Fusarium duplospermum. Classification (NCBI taxonomy): domain Eukaryota; kingdom Fungi; phylum Ascomycota; class Sordariomycetes; order Hypocreales; family Nectriaceae; genus Fusarium; species Fusarium duplospermum. The sequence continues at coordinate 695 of NKCI01000205.1, read as the reverse complement.
CTGAGCGTTCTTGTTCATAGCATTGAGGATGTTCAAGATGTCTCTGAGGCCAAAGATCTTCTCTCACATGTGAAGCCAGACGTCGTGGTTTGGAGCGCTGGTGCTGGCGGGAAGGGTGGACCTGAACGAGTAAGTGATGGTCAATACGACGAGTAGAAAAGGTACTTATTGACGTGGAATAACCAAGACTTTCGCTATTGACCGAGATGCCGCCATCAACTTCATCAAGGCCGCCGTTCAAACACCTACTATCAACAAATTCATCCTTATCTCGTATCTAGCCTGTCGTCAAAGACCTCCCCACTGGTGGAACGACGCATCATGGAAATACGCCCAAGAGATGCAAAGTGGTTATCTCAAGAACTACTGTCAAGCAAAGTTTACTACAGATGAGATTTTACTCCAGGAATCATCTAAGCGAGCTAACTTTATAGGGATAAGTCCATCGTGTTCAAAGTTAATATATACGCTAATTATAGTTTAATAATTCGCTAAGATTCTATATCTAAGCTACCTAAACTACTATATAACTCCTATTAACTAATACTAATAGCTATAATATAAACCTAATAAGTTAACTTATCTTAATAGCTATAAATTAAACTTTTTTACCTTAGTTAAGACTAAAACCTTTTTCCTCTTATTAAGTTACTTAAGTAGCTTAAAACCTTAATCCCCCTCTTAGCTTTTTTATC